>VSDK01027615.1:82159-101168 GCA_009767595.1 Symbiodinium kawagutii
GGGAAAGAGGAAACTGTGAGAGGAACGGGGAGGGACGATGAACAGGTATCGTAGTATTGTCTATATTAAAAAATTCGTGGAAGGTAAAGAGCAAGGCAAGGGAAGAGAAGAGAAATGCAACAAGTACAGAGCACATGAGAGTCCCAGAGAGAAGCACTGGAAATACTGATCAAAAGAAGAGAAATGAGGACAGACAAATAGACAAATAGAAGGAGAGGAATTGCGAGAATAATATAGAGAAGAAAGGTATGCGCCAAAAAATGCAATTCGATAAAGACTTCGCAGAGGTACTGTACGCACACTGCCTGTCTATGTTTCATGCTTGTGTGTATACTGTATATTTCATCTCTACATGTCTACTACAGGTTTCTTCTGTTTCTTCTGACATCTCTCTCTGTCCGTGTTCATATGTCTTGAGAGATGAGATATTTGGTATTTTTTTAACAACTTTGTCTCCCTCGTCTTTGTACGATGCCTCGTCTTGTACGCATGCCTGCAACTTTTTACATCACCTTGGTTTTCTAACTCTTCGGTCACGGGTTGTCCAGCCAGCTTCAAATTGAAATTTGAGGTTTGAAATCGGAAGATCTGGATTCAGCAGTTTCTGCAAAAGTCTTTGACGACATCGCAGATGGCTTTGAATCCATTGGAGATGGCTTTGAAGAAATAGGAGACACCTTCGAGGACATTGGGGAAGGCATCGCCGATGTTGGTTTGACAGTCGGGAGTACTGTTGGTAACGCTGCCACCGTAGTTGGGAATTCTGTGGTGGAGGCTGCCGAGAGTACTGTAGATGCTTTGCCAAGTGAAATCAAAAGCGCTGCTTCCACGTTGGGCAATGCGGTTGTTGCAACCAGCAACTTTGTCGCGGATGTTGGTGAAATTGTGGCAGATGCTGCAGTGGATCTGGCGGGCGATGTCCTGGCAGCAGCAGAATTTGCGGTGGAACAGGGTGCCAAAGTGGGAAGTGCGGTGGGCAATAGCATTGTGACAGCGGCCAATGCCATTGGCGATGGAGTTGAGAAGGTTGGTGCTCTGGCTGTTGGTTTGGCAAAAGCTGCGTGGGAGCAAATCAAGGATTTCCTGAGTTGTCTCTTGGAAGGTTTTTCCTTATGCAAATTGATGCTGGATGATGTTTGCGACTGCGATGCTGGGAGTTCGATTTCTATGTCTCTCTCTGGACTTTCCATGAGTTGCGTGTTCAAAGCAGGGGAATTCAGCAGCGGCTACGGTTTCTCTTCTCATGGTGGTGGTGCTTTTGAAATGGGAGATAAGAGCAGCAACGGCAGGATCAAGTTGCCGGGAAACAACTTTGTTCAAAGCTTCAAGCCCAAAGGAGATGAATTGAAAGCCCGGCAGGCTGGGTCTGGGACCCCCTCTGAGAAACAATCACTGCAGCAAACAGCTTCCGGTTAAAGCCACAGGAAAGACAGGGCCAAACTTTGCTTCCTTCTGTACAGCACTTGACTCACATCTTCCAATTCTCTTTAGCGTATTAAACCGCCGTTGGCGTGTTCCGCAGGCTACCACAGCTACAGCAATCCCGGAGGCCGCAAAGGCTAGTTGGTGTAAAAGTGTGTTGGGAAAAAGATTGTTGATGCAAAATGCAAAAACTTGTTGGTGTAAAAGCGTGTTGGTGTAAAAGCTTGTTGGTGTAAAAACTTGTTGGTGTAAAAACTTGTTGGTGTAAACATTTGTTGGTGTGAAAACATGTTGGTGTAACTGCTTGTTGATGTAAAAGCTTCTTGGTGTAAAAGCTTGTTGATGTGAAAGCTTGTTGGTGTAAAAATATGGTGGTGTAAAAACATGCTGGCGTAAAAGCGCGCAGCCACCATGGAGAAGTCAAAAGCTGCAATGCATCAGTGGAAAACATGCCAACATATGATGAACATGCATGTAAAACACAGGCTAGAATATGAGAAACATGCATGGAAAACACAGCGGAATATGATGGAAAATACGCATTTTCCCCGCGTTTAGGTGGTGCCAGTGCCAATGGCAGCGCTCATCCTTGTGCATGGGCAAGGACGATGAAGAAAGTACTGTGGGGGGAGTTGAGCCTCGGACCTTTCGATTCCAAGTCAAGCACAGAAAAAAGGAAAAAGTAATATGAGACATAACTTAAGCAAACCAAACATAAGAAGATGAAATGAACGAAGAAGTCGAGGAGGAGAGGAGGAATGGGGGGGAGCATTCAAAAATCCGCACGGAGGGAACTATTCTAGACTAAGACTAGACGAACTTAACCTACATACAAGCAACATCCACAAGACACGCCGGCAAGCCGGCGGATATTTTGCCTTTAAACAGTGTAGTAACCTTAAATATAACCAGGTAACCGCTATCAAGATGAATCAGCCATTAACAACCATCAACAACCCTGAAGCACCATGAGCCGCCACGACCTTTAACATCCAGTCATGGAGTCCTTGGGAGTCCCTGGGCAGGTTGCGTTGAACACAATGAAGTCAAAGGCGCCTTCTGGTTCTTGTGAGAGAAATTTGGATCTGGCCTTGGAGGGAGCCTTGGCGAGTCATTCCAAGGCCCGAGGCAAGGGTTTTTCCCAATGCATAGATATCATATTTATTGTGTAGATGTAGTAGTCCACACTAGATTTACGTATGAATGAGGATTTTTTTAATCGTCAATTAGTTTACTATTGGAGGGTTCCATCCCGATCTGTTTCGAGCCATTTTCCTCAAAAAATGATACATAGGGGGCGGCTAAAAGACGATACCCCCAGAAACCAATGTGCCATAACATGTGCTAGAAACAGTTTTATTGAAAAACGACACGGAGCGGCTTAACTCCCAAATGTAAACTACATCAACAATTGATTCTGATCGCCACTCATATGCACAATGAGCAAATATATGATTTATGATTTTGTAATTACACATGTAATATGGATTATGATTGTAAATACAACATGTAAAGCATGTAGAATATTGGAGTTTTAGCATGCATCATTTTAGGTAGATGATCTGTTTCCAGGGGGGACGCCACCTTCAGTCAGAAATGCTTTGGCCACGCCGCCAAGGAGTCGTTCAATTTGCACCAACTTTGGGGATTCATGTGAGAACCAATGGAGACACAGAAATCCACATCGAAGGCTTGGCCAGGGCTTCTCTGGATGGATTACTCAGTGTTTCTCGCTGGAACTTGGTGTTTGGATGCATGAAATGCTGTTTGGATTTTGACTAGAGCTGCATCATTTGGTATTTGAGAGCCCTGGTATGCCTTGGTCGTGTGGTGGCCACTGGTGGTCCCAAGGCTGAAGGAAGCTGTGCTTTCCTTGCTGAGAAGCGGTTTCCGAAAATCCCAAAGACGAAGGTGGGTGATAGTACGGTGACACGCGAAGGTGGTGCGAATTAGCAAAGGGTAAAATACATTTGCCAAGTTTGTGAGGGTCACTCTCTTGACTCATATCCTTCAGAAGTCAGGGCCTATTGATTTCAATCTTCCCATAGATTTCAACCATTTTCAACGTGCAAAATCACATAGGCTGACGTCTCGGCACTTTGTTGCTCCAGGTGGTGTGCGGCCCTTTTTTTTGCATCGCAATCATGCTACAGATGGTGGCAGAGGTGAGGCAAGCGACATTCTGTACAGCCAATGAGATATGTGAGCTTGATCATGAATGAGATTGATCATGAACATTCATGAGCTTTCGAGATCTTTCAACAGTTCAAACACGTGGTACTTCATGCAGCATGTTGTTTTCCCCGTCTCTGACTTTTCGCCAACAGGTCGAGTTGAAAGGTGTGGTGACTGGGAGCGTGGAAGTCGCTGCGAGTGCAGATTTCAGGGTCAAGGGCACAGCCACTCGGCGCACGTCTTCAGCTGAGTGAAGGGCTGGGACATGTCGGGACCCTTGGAATCGTTGGCCGATTACAGGTGGTTTTTCTAGGGACATCTTGTTTATTTTAATATGGTACCACGATGTATCATGATATATTCAATAAGCCTAGAAACACATCGACAAGAAATTGTGTAAATTACTCCGTTGTTCAAACCATGGATCATCCCAGGGTAGAAAGACAGCTTCTCCCCTGTATTTGAATGCTGGTCATCCATCAGTACTGGGTCCCCAAAGGATCTTCGGGAAGTCAGCCGCATCATGGCTATGGAAATTGCACAGTCAGCTGTGCAACTAAGATTGTGATCAATCCTGCTGGCAAAGCGGATGTGGACTTTGATGTACCCAGCATCGAGCAGAAACACGGTTTCGGCTTCGCAGCAAGTGCATCTGGATCCACGCGTATTGGCATGGGGCCGCAGCTGGTGATTTTCCCCATGCCAGGTGTTCCTGTCAACATCAATCCTATGATGAATGCGGAAGTCAGGGCCCAGGGAACGATTAACATGCCCAGCGGCTCCTTCTTACAAGAGCAAGCACATTTGGCAACACAGGTACCATGGCAGCAAAGAGGCGCCCTTTACACCCTGATGTTTCAAAGTTCTTTACTCGTGGCACATCATAGATGATTGGCTTTTGGATGCGGGGCAGAAGAACTCTATCATGTTACCCTTTCGTTTTTGTAAGGTGAACACCAGCCACGTGAATCAAATCCATCTTTGCGGGGCTGCTGCCCTGAACATCTACACGGACATTGAGATTCAAGGTTTCGGTCTCCCAACAGCGATTTCGGCTTCTTTGAGCACTTCTTGGATTAAGGAGACGGGGCTGGGACCATAGATGTGGCGCTGGGAAGCCAATGGAAGCCACAAGTCAAGACCGTTCGGGTGGGACACCATGACCGCACCACTCCTGGTTGACCGCAGCGTTTGTTGAGAAGCGGCGCGTGATCATCCTATGGCATTTTCTTGAGAGTAGGTTGTGGTTTTCCTTTGCTCAAGAAGGAGAAATTCCATTTGTTATGCGCACACACAGACAACAATATGTACGGTACATACACAATCACATATACATATACTTATATGTATATATATACATATATATGTACATACGTACATGTAGATACAATACATGTACATACATGTACATACATGCATATTTATGCATATTGCTTATTGCTATGTGTTTTTTCCTGTGGCAATGAGTTCGATCTGCGGCAATGAACTCGTTCGATGTTTCAGCGGACAGCTTCAGGACGCCATCCACGATTCCATCAAACAGGGAGCCGAGACTTTCGTGAAGTTCATCGCTGGTCCTGCCATGTGCATCCCTGGTGCAGAAGCAGCAGTGGATACAGCCACTTGGATCCACTTAGATCCACTTGGATCCACTTGGCGTAGAAATATACACAGAGAGTGCCTTCATGATTTTCATGCTTCGAAAGTCAATCAAGCCTGCCTTTGATTGTAAAAGAGGGCCCAAGCAGGGTTGATGTGATGATCCACTAGAACATCTAAGAACAAAGCGTCAAAACATTGGGTGACTCGGAAATCTGCCAGGTCGTAGTGATAGGTCCCGGGTTGTCATCGATTCGGCAGATCCAAAGGTCCTGGCAGCAGCACAATCGGCGGCAACTGCGTTGAGCGGATTGATTCCAGACTTGAGCTTGGACTTCTCGACTCCTTCCATGACGCTGCTGAAGCCGAGCAAGCTATTTTGTGTGGAGGCGAATCTGGTAGCAAAGATTGCAGCACCATGGTAATCTAGCATTTGTCTACATGTTCATTGGTTTTCTGTGTGCACAGGTTCGTTTGCTAAGCAGGTCCTTTTCTTCCTAAGCAATTCTTTCCCTTCTTTTTTCAAGCTTCGGCTGCTGCACATGGCACGGTGGATTTGGTGGTTGCCCAGGCTGTGAAGAGCCCAGGCTTTGATGGATCTGAATGTTCGCAGGATCTGGGGTGCAAGAGCGCTGGGAGACCGCCCTGCCCGATGGTGCCTTGGATGAGTTGAAACCCTGGCCTTGGGGTACTGGAGATGTCAGCAAACTGGTCAGCATTTTTTTTTTATCATTTTTTATCATTCAAAACATGGCTCATTTAAACTTACTGCCTCATTCTTGACCATCAATATTGGATGCAATCGGTAAACTGGGATCATGACAAGCATTGTGATGAGCCTTATGGTGGAATCGAACATGATCGCAAGCAGTACAGCCAATATGGACTGTAGCCGGTATGTCTACATAGTGATGTGAGAAACACGAAGCCGACCTGGCAGGTTACACCAGTCCCTCCTGAACAAGTTCAGCAAAGCACCAAACCATCTGCGTACGCGCCCACGTGTCATCACATTCCCATGGGAGATCACTTCATCCAGCTGGGAGATTGGAGATGGGCCGCCATTGATCACAACCATTTCTCCGTTTCTCACAAGGACGGCTACACCGCTCAGATCTACCGGAATGACGGTACATTGCACCCGGGACCCAGGACCGACTACAACGCTTGGGGCAGGTCTATAGGTCCTGCCAAAGGAATTTCCTTTGGATTTCAATACATCCAAATCGGCAGGTTTCGCATTGGAGCTGTGAATGATGGTCACTTCTCCATTTCCCATCGAGATGGACAAACGATTCAGATCTTTCGGAACGACGGAACCCTGCACCCCGGTCCTCGGACTGACTACTCCACGTTCGATCGGCCCGAAGGAGCAGCTTCAGGGATCTCTTTCGGAGACAGGTTCATCCAGATTGGGAAGTTTCGGATTGGTGATGCTGATGGTTGGCATGCCTTGGTCACACACAGCGGCGTTCAAACTGCGCAGATTTACCGTGGAGATGGCACCGTGCACCCAGGGCCGCGCAGTGACTGGACCAGTGCCATCGCGAACCGGCTCCCGGTGCCATGGACGTGTAGAAGCCTTGAAGAACCTCAGACGTTGAAGATCAGGGCGCACCAATCAGAGCGTCAGAAACAAAACACAATTACATGAAATAAGTGAAGAAGTAAGAACAAACAAAATCATTTATTAGGAAAAGCACATTCGGTTTCAATTGTGAAATGATTTTTGTAGTCGTTGAGCAATATCCCAATTCGCCGCTTTCAGATGAGTAGATTGTGATTTTTGAAATCTGATGGGGACACAACCGAAGTGCCATTTGGAAGCCACAGATCTAGTTGCCTTCAGGGCTGAGACATCGACCTGGACCATCTCATGTCCCATGTTCGACCCAGGAGATGGCGCATGGGACTTGCGAGCACAAATTCGGAACCTTTGGCGACCGCTTCATCGAGCTCGGACAATGGCGCTTGGCTGCCATTGACCACCTCCACTTCTCCATTTCTCACAAGGATGGTTACACTGCTCAGATCTACCGCTACGATGGTACAGTGCACCCAGGACCGAGGACGGACTACAATGCCTGGGACAGAGCCATCGGCTTTCCATACGGTATTGCCTTTGGTCCGAGCTTCATCCAAATTGGTTTATTCCGACTGGGTATGGTGGACAAGCATCATTTCTCCATTTCGCACAAGTGGGGCTACACCTCTCAGATCTTCCGCAATGATGGGACGCTTCATCCGGGGCCTCGCTCTGACTATGACCTATGGAAGGTGCGTAGCACTGGTCCGGCCTCGGGGATTGCTTTCGGACACAAATTCCTTCAAATTGGAACCTTTCGGATCGGCGATGCTGATGGTTGCATGGCTTGGTATGAAGGCGCATTCTTTTCAGAACACATTGTCTACGCTCTGCGTTGCGCAACGTGTATAGTTGCATTTTTGTGAATCATTCTGAATCTCTGTCATTGACAGTTTACCGTTGGTGCAAATCCAAGGTTGGCACATGCTTCTTACGCACGAAGATGGTCAAACTGTTCAGATTTACCGTGGCGATGGGACCTTGCACCCCGGACCGCGCACGGATTGGACCCCTGCAATTGGAGATCGTTCGGCCAGGTGGCACTGTGGAAACATCCAGCAGCTGGACCGAAGGGAGATCTTTGTGGGCTTTGGGTTTACTTAGTTGATGTTGGTTGATTATTGTACAAATTATATGGTTAAATGTTATTGATGTTGGTTCAACCAGTTATATGTTGTATTGCAAATGCTTGTTACCCAACATATCTGGTTGAATTCGACGCTTGGTTGAAAAATGATTTGGGAGAATGACATCCTCGCCCAGGCTTAGGTCTCTGTCAATGATGGCTATGAATACCATCTTCCCTAGAAGGCTTCCATGGTCCGAGTGGACATCCATGTTCACAAACCACCCTCAAGTTCACCACCAACAGCTTGCGATTTGGCTCCAAACATGACTTGTTTATACTTGTTTATCATTGTGGACCTACAAGTGCTGTACATCCCTGGCTTCTTTTGGTGAGGGCAGCCGCGTTCCGCTTATCAATGGCAGCTGCCGTGTTTCTGACTTCATTGTTTCTTTCGCAAGAGAACTGGATGCGCTCTCTCCCCTTGCGATCCCATGCGTGTTTTTGCGCATTTTGTGTTGAATATGTTTGGATAGCGCTTCCCAGAGAGATTTTCTATGTTCCGTTGGTCCTTGATATCAGCTATGGTGAATACCTATTCATTGTGTTTCAACTGCCAATATGTGAGGGTCGTCCAATGAGTGGCGGTTTAAACCGTTTCAATGACAGTGAGCATTAAAGTTGGTTGATGCCAATACCCCTCGGCAAAAAATGTTCTTTCAGCTTCCAGTGGAAATGTTTTGGACATGTTTGCGGCCTTTTTGACATTGCCTGTTTTAATGAAGGATGACTATAAAAGTGAAGAAATTTCTGATGAACATATTTGTTTCTTCTTGGCTTCCTGAAGTGCCCAATTCAAGGAATACGCAAGCGGTGGTCCATAAGAAGGTACAGAAGGTCACCAATACCTGGTGTATTTGCCAGGCAGGGACAAAAGCCAATTAACAAGAATCGTAACGTAGTTCTTTGTGGGCCTGTATAATTAGTCCTCTAGGGGCAGGAGACGATGAGCCGCAGTGCTTTTATTTTGCATGATCGTTGAAAACCTCAAACTAACAACCAGTTTGGTCAGACACGCCGTTCTACAGGGCTTGGGTGCCATATGCTACTGCGCGCTTATACACATCTTTGTGGTCACACGATCTGCCATGGATTGCAAGGCCCCTCCTAAATAAAGATACATATGAAAGGGAATGCATTTTCGCCATTCGCGATTTCGCATTCCAACTCATTGGCCTAGGCTGGAATTTGGCACTTGCACTGGCATCACGGCTGGTGGACGTTTCCTTCAGTTTGGGGACTGGCGTATAGCGGCAGTCGACAGCAACCACTTCAGTGTTTCGCACCGAGATGGCCAGACTTCTCAGATCCAAGATGAAGTTGGTCATTTTGTCATTTTTGTTTAGCTGGGTTTGAGATTTGTTTGGAAAATATATTGAAACTCATGTCAACATCATGTATAACTGTATATCAATCTATTCAAATAGTTTGCTTGGCAATCGCAAGGCAATGTGACTGAGGATCTATCGCAATGATGGCACCGTTCACCCAGGGCCACGTACAGACTACAACGTTTGGGGCTGGGAGGCAGCGTACTCGACGGATCCAGTGGCTTTCGGAGATCATTTCATCCAATTTGGATCCTTTGCCGTTGACGTTGCGGATCCCCTGTCCGGTTGTTGTGTCATGGTTTCGTTGCCTATGGGCAGCGGGGTCCAGAAAAGAGTCCCCAAAGGCCCCCTAAACTGCGTGGCATTCCTTGGGAACATTCCCTGAGTGCGCGCAATTGATCTTTGACACATTTCCTTCACATTGTCTTGAACGTTTTAGTCTCACCGCCTCGGTTCCAAAGCTGACCCAGGAGAATTTCGTCTGGGCCAAGTGGATGATGCACACCTTTCTATTTCGCACTCCGGAGGTTACACTATTATGATTTTCCGGAGCGATGGAACCCTTCATGGTGGACCCAGGATGGGTTTCGAAAAGCGGCAGCCGCATCATTACATATCAGCGATTGTGAATAGTGAGAACGGGCATCTTAGATTTTTTTCATGGCAGATAAATACAAACTCTATACGGTCGTGTGTATTTGAGAAGTTCTATTTAAGTCTCAAATCCGATTGATACATAGCTTCTGTTTGGTTTTTTGTATGGGGCCGTTCTTCCACTCTCAGTCTACTTGTTTGGCCACTTTGAAACCTGGAGGACAGACTACAACCTTTGGTCGAAGCCAGTGGGAGAGCCCATTGGAGTGACGTTTGGGGACCGCTTTGTCCAGATTGGGAAATTCCGCATTGGAGATGTGGACTCAACACACTTTTCAGTGGCGCACGTGACTTGGACAGCCAGGGGTCCTGCAGGGAGCATTTCCAGTCCAAAGTTAGCTGAAATTTTGTGTTTTGCGTTTAAGCTCTGGACGCCCATTTTTAAGGTTTGACAACTTCAAAGCTTTAATCAGGATCGCTTCATATCCCTTCATGCTTTGGTCCCGGATCACCTCGTGCTACCAGGTGTCTGGTCAGACCATCGAGATCCATCGAAATGATGGCACGCTGCATCCAGGGCCACGTTCAGATTACACCACCTTTGGCCGTCCGTTGCAGGAGTGTAGCGTTGTACCGCCATAATCAAAACATTCTGCGTTCACGTCCGGCCTACCGATCCACTTTCGACTCCGCAGCTGCAGCATGTTTCAAGGATTTCAATGTTTTGATGCTTTGGAGAGACGTTCTTTGCGACCCGGCCGGGCGACTAAAAAAATGTGAGGCCTGCGCGGCGATAAGTTTCTAATCTGATCGTGGTGCTCAGCGAGACACAGAAGGAGAGAGGGACAACATGGGATAACCTCAGTCTTCCTTTTCAAAGAGGCAAGTACAGTCCTTCAATGAGAGCATCGAAGACTTTTATCGGTGTGCGTGGATGCTCAGATTCGTCACAACGTGAAAATTTGAGCACTGAAAGGTGTATTACTGAATTTGATTGTTCGCACTCTGCACACTCGAATGCAAACTATGATCATGTTTCCGTGCAGCTTTCATCAGAACAAATTCAACACTTTTGAGTTGAACACTTTGTGATTGAAAGGACGGTTCTGCTAGCCGTCAGCAGGTAATTCTTGTTACATTCTTGTGTGGAAGGCTGTTGGCAACACTTGCCTGACCAGTGCGGCCCTCAAATGCACAAAAACTGGATTTGCTATGGCCGATCCTAGCTCGCTGGGTCCCTTAAGTCCATAAGTCCCAACTCATCAGTCTATAGTTGCTAGTGGTTGACGCTTACCATGAGTCAATAGCACATAGCGATGCTTAAAGATTGAGATCTTCTACGTATAGTCAATAGTGAATAGCATTGTTTATAGAAAATTATACATAGCAGCAATGTTTTTTTTCATTTTTTCGACAAATCCCAGGCTGCAACGAGGTGCACGATGCCCAACGCTACTGTGATGGCCGCAGCTACTGCCCTCAGCTCGCCAAGTGCTACCAGGAGAGCATCGCTGTGGTGCCGCATCGCCGCTAAGAATGGTAACCACTAATTGTAAGGGGGATAATATCAGCTATACCCAAGAAAAATAGGGGAAACAATTGTTGTACCAGGGGTATGGGTACAGGGTTTTGATCCGCGAGCTCAAGTTTGCAGTCTAAGGGTGAAACAACCCTTTCCCAAATTAGGTGACTATTGGACCATGGCTAAAGCAGTGTTTGTGGACGTCACCTCTGAAACATACAGGTCCCAAAAACCGCGGCAAAGATAAGTCTAGCTGCTAGCTAAAATCAAACATTTGTAAAGCTAGACTCATCTTTGTAAAATCCCTAATTTCAGGGTATGGAGAACTTTCAACGGTTGTAACGCCACCGTTCTAGTTTAAGAGCTCTACGACCAGCGCAGAAATGAATTTGAACTGACTGGCCATGACTCAGATTTCATCTGGGATATGTTTTTTTTTTTTTTTTTTTCGGGTTTCCCTGGTGACAATGGTTATGTGAACTGGATGGTTAGGCACAAGCTGATGGCCAGGAGTGCCACACGTTGGGTCTGGCTTCGGAGCTGTGCTCTTCGAGCAGTACCTGTTGTCCAACCTTTGCGAAGCACGGGGCGAGTCGTGGAGCCCTGAGCAAGCTGCGCCACTGGGATCCGCTGGGTGCCTTATGGTGCCATATTAGGTGCCTTATGGTGCCATTCACCAGCAAAATTGGTTGGTTTCTAGCTATGGCCTAGAGCACCATCATGAGCCATATGTGGGTTTCCTAGCTATTCACCAAGCATCACCAGCCATTGATAATCCGTGTGACAAAGGGATGTAGGACAAGGGGTCCGTTGAGGTCGGCAGTATGCGGATCCAGATTTGGGCTACTACATCTGCGATGACGGTGTTGCCTGCTTGGACGGGGCCGTTGGGATGCAGATGAGATCAATGCAGCTGTACCCCCTAAACCATGCACAGAATGACCATTTATCCATCACACATCCACCGTCCATCACTGTCTCTCAGTCTTCAACTGGTTCTGTGGAGTGCTGCCGCGCCGCAAATCCTGACCGCTCTGGCCATGTCAGCTGCGGCGAACACATTCTCACCGAAGAGCTCATGAGAGAACTCACTGATGATGAATGAGAACTGTAAATGGTCTAAATGTGCTTGTTTTTAATCTATCCACTTGTGTGAATAAACACAAGCGAAGTAAGTAAGATTTGAATAGATTTGACACGTTGGAAAGCTAGATATCTTTCTTGACCTTCAAAAACGCGACTCCATTTGGCATCATGTGCCTGAAATGTGACGTCATGTTTGACAACACTGTTCTGGACAATTTCCTTCGGTTTGTGGTTTATAAATAGTGACAAACACGTTGCTGATGGTGATTGCATGTGGAATTCATCTTGCAATGTGATGGCAACCAAGAGGAGAGAACCTGCAAAGAGAGACTACAGAAGTTAATCTATTCGTTGTGGATGGCAATTTGTGATTGCTAGTGTTTTTTGGACGGTCCGTTTTGTGGTGATGCCACTTGAAAAGATGACACTGCTCGACTCGCTTTTCAATGTTCAAAAGGAACATGTCTGCAATACCAGCGCAGAAAACCCTGGGTCCCATAGTACCATGAATGTTTGCAGCTGTACAACTCGCTTAGATTGCTGAAATATTTTGAGGCTTCCTGCAATGGTATTCTTCTCAGGAGGGTGCTACATGGATGGACTTACAGTTTGCTTCTGCCCGTTTTGGCATCCAGGCAGCATTAAGCAGAGCATAAGCATAGCATTGGAAACAGCGTCCATTCATTGTGGTGTTTTCTGAATTGCATTGCCTGAATTGCAATTTCCTTTAGAACCAAATGCCTCATTTTGACCTTCCCACGTGAAAGTCATGTGAAAGATATAGGTTTTTGATTGGGAAAACGCTCAGGTGGGGGCTGGCTGCGCCTTCTTTCTTCCTTGGTCCAAAGGTCGGCCAAGAGGTCTGTGTCTACATGCAGCACCCGAGAAGGTGCCGACAGGGCAACCATGGTCATCCCCAAGAAATGCACTGTTGCGGATGATCGATTGGAAAATCAAATGGCTATGGGCTATGGGTCAATATTGACCAAGTAAGCAAGGGTTACAGGGTTTTGACTCGCAACCGTATCTAAGAACCGGTCAGTAGGGGCAAGTAGGGGCACTTGCCATCATCGATCAAGAGTGAACAAACGTTCGCCCGCTGGGCCCTTTTTGTACTGGACATGTTAAGATGAGGTCTCTGAATGCAAAGGCCGGCGAACGTGTTCCTATTTTTGGATATTTTCGGAGGGAAACAGTGTAAAAGCGTTAGCACATGACGTATCAAAACGATCAAAAGAGTCACACATTCTAACCTACTGTCAATATTTGTCAATGATGATTGCTGCTTGTTGTTTTTAGGGAGCTTAGCAAGCATTCTCAACCGTTCTTGGTGAACATGCGAGCATTGATTGAACACTCTACGCAGAGGTCCACTCCTTTTGTGGAGGATGGATGGTCCGCAGATGTCAGCAGTCTCGATATGTCTCCATTCATTCTTTACATGACGTCTTGAGGTTCATTTTGCATGTGACATGCATCAGATGGTTTGTCCTCGTCAGAGAGTAGCAACCAGTGACACTCTGTGAGGCAAACCGCTTTTGGGCGAAAAAGCTGCCAAGATTCAAGGAAAAGGCCAGTAGTCTAGGCGTGGGTAAGATGAACACGGACTGTGAAGAGTGGAAAAACAAACAGAAAGAATCTGACATCCGCCCGGTGAAGATAGATTGGTATGACCAAAGATTGGCATCACAGTGCTCTGAAGTCCCCAAGTTCTGACTCCAATGAAGTTCCACTGTCCATGTGCAGCCGTTGCCCCGCGAGCGAAGCTGTTGCAGGTGTGCCATACCTTCCAGAGCCTGGATCGTTGCCAAGCTGGGCTGCTCCCGTCCTGGCAACTCAGCTGCCCTTGCATCCCCAATCTACGACAGCTGTGTTAGCACGTCAGGTTTGCAAGTTGCAATCAGATCCTTATGATCCTCATGTAGTTTGGGGACAGGTGAATGAATTGAATGAGCACAAGGCTGCCTTGTGTTGCCTATCCCTCCAAGTCAGTTAGGGAAGAACTGAGGGATCCTGCGATCCCTTGGCAGATGCAGCAAGGTGGTACCACACCAAGTGAAAAGAGACATCGAACAACTCGAGTACCTCGTCTCTAGAGGCACTGGGAGCAGCATATCGGGAACCCAAAGGGTCAACTTGGTGCTGTCACAGCACCCAGATGTCATAGATTGTCGTAGTCTAAGGTGGCACAGCACAGCTAAAGCTTTGCTAAAACCCTTACGGCATCTTACAGCTTGATTCGCACCTTTCGTTGTGGACTGTGATGCAGATCCGTCGAACGTTGTGCCGTTCCAAGTGCTTCGCAGGCGTATTGAACTCAGAGCTCGAGCATTACGTGGTGGAGTTCGCGTTGCCTGAGTTTCAGCTGGCCCTGAACGTAGTGAACCAGGCAGCGGCTTAAGTGAGCTCTGAGTTGGCTGTGGCACTGCAGACCACCGGTTGCACCAGGAGTTGAAGCACTTTGTCAATCTTTGTCACTGATCCATGGATGTGTTTAAGTTTGGCCAGGGTCACCCCTGGTGGTGTGCCAGGCTTTGGAAGGCACCGGGGATGACTCTGCCGTCATCGAGCCCAACGAGCATTTGGCGGTCTTCTTCGGCCTTCATGGCAGGTCCAAATTCAGAGATCTCTTCTTCACAACAATACTATCAGAGATCTGATATGCGGACACCCTTGGCGAAAGCCAAGACTCTGTAGGTGAAAAAGCTATGTGAAAGCACCGCGGTCATCGTTCCCCAAGCACCTCGTACAAGTGGATGAGACCTGCAGCAATTCCCGAAAGCCACCGCGAAAACCCACAAAAACGCCAAGAAGAACAAACAAGAAGGAGAGAACACTATAGAAAACTTGACAAAAAAAAGAAAGCTTGACATCCACGAAAGCAAAACAAAAGCGACAACTTTACGACAGCGAAAGCCTGGAACAATTCGATCTTGCCGCGACTTGTAGAATTTCCACATGAAGCAATACATTGTCAGATATGTCAACATTGTCAATGTCATGTCAACTGGATCAACGTTGAGATGTGTGATGTTGAGCCGACACGGGGTGCCAATTGGAGGCCAGATAGCCGACGAAAGGGTTCATGTGGAGTAGGGGAACCCCTGGTCTTCTGCTTGTTAATTCGGACATATTTGGACAGCTGTACTGCCAACCATTCGCCATTGAGCATTCATCATCAACTATAACTCAACAACCGTTAATGGGAGATCCATATGTGGCAATTCCTTATACTTGATGGTAAATCACCACATTGGTCCATGTATGCACCTAAATATGGTCAGACTGACCTAACATCATCCACCATCACAGAACTCATTGGACATTCTCAATGCTTCACAATTGCTGATAAACCAGCTGGTGGCCGTTGTCAATGAACTGTTCACCCTGAGCATCCATTGTGATCAACCATTGGTAGCATTGACATCCACCACCGTCACCAGGGCAAGTTGACTAACCAACCATTTGATGGTTTCATTTGGTCAAAAATATTTGATGATCTAACCAAAATCTAACCATTGGGATCGATCAACCAGGGGCCTGGTTGCCTGGGAGGCTCTTGCACCTGCATCCTGGTAACGCCCTGAAGACAGACGCGCTCAACTCGGAGATCGATTTCGACGCTGTACAGACAGAGTTCCGACGGAAAAGGCGCGCTGGGCGAGCAACGCAGCCGTAGCACAGCCTGCAACGCGGAGTTACGAGCACTTGAAATGACTTGAAACATCATTGTTCTGACAACTATATGGATAACATTCAACACCAGTCGACAACAATCAACAACATTCGACATCACTGATGAAACTTGTAAATGACACAGGTGCAGCGCGAGGGTTGACCATGACGGGCTGTCACGTGCATCCGTGGTTGGACATGGTCAGCCGCCTGGTCACCATACGAGCAGTGCTACTGCAGCTGTTCACAACATCTCTGACCACCAACCGTTCATAAACCATGCTGATATCAACTGTTTATCCATGATTCTCCATCATTAACCAGGGTTTTTCATTCATACGCCATGATATAACCATGGTTCTCCCTGGTGACTGAGACAGTTCAGCGCTGTGAGCCAGGCACCGGGTGGTGGTGATGGACGATTTCTTTTCGGAGGAGGCTCTGACGGAGCTGCGGAATTTTCTGCTCGAGTCCACCATGTGGACGGACGTCAAGCGAGGCGAGCCAGGGTTCAGACAGCATTTTTAGACAGATTAAAGATTTATATTCAATATATTTCAATATGATTAAATGATATTAGATATGATTAATTAATATCTATTAAATCTGATTAAATGATGCCTGAGATGAAGACTTGGATCATTTTTTCAATGTCAGCCAGTAGCAGCAGCACTCATTTGTGAGTATGAACCAATAGTCGTTCCGAAACCAACAGGAACTAATGACTTGTCCTTATCGATGCACAAATGAAACCAGTTCCCCAATCATCATTCACCTTCCGTATGTGGGGATGCCAAACAGATCCAAATCAACTCACGTCCATCTCCCAATGCGAATGGGCTCTGATTTCCACCCAGGCTATGTAGGTGCCTACTTGCACACTGGCTTTGCTTCGGCTTTGGTGGCGCAGGTGGAACAGGAGAGAGCTGTTAGAATTGGGGGAATGTGCTTCCATCATCTTCCTTCTAAATCCATTCAACCCCCTTGTCGACAGGAGCATCTTGAATCTTCAGTGATGCTAAAACTCATGTGAAGTGTTCACTAGTCGATCCACGGATTTGCAAACGAACTCGTGGTTTGGCTGTGAGTGCTGTTTTGGTGCGAGACCTGTGCACACTGCGGTTCTGCTTGCCGGATGGCCATGGGACATGGGATGGCCATGGGATGGCCATGGGATGGCCATGGGATGGCCATGGGATGGCCATGGCCCACCAGGGAACTCCAGGGCGCCAGGCCCTGGGGAACCCTCAGGAGATCCAGCGAAACTTCGCAGATCTCCTTGAAGGCTTAGTGCTGCAGCAACTTGGATCTCACCCGCAGACCCAACGAGCAAATCAACGGTTGGCTAAACACAGAAGTATAGACTTCGATATGAGGTGTAGATATTAGTGTATTGTATATCAATATATATATATATATACATATATCACAACATATACATATATTACATATATATATATATATGTACTGTGTTATAATGTCTTATATAAAGAAATAGAGTCAGAGTTATAGAGACACATGCATATGATTAATGCTCATGGATGTTCAGATGGAAATAATTTCTATATATATGATGTCAGTTTCAAAAAATGCCAAGAGTTCCTGCGGACGTAGATGTATCATTCCATATTAGATATGATGTTGGAACATGTATATGGGTCTGTTTCGAAATAGGGATCCTCCAAAGTTATGGTTGGCTTATCATTACAAATAGCTAATAGTGGATGATAACTAAGGGTACCCCAGCTATTAAGAAACTACCATATGTGAACCAACGACTCATATTTTCAGACTGCTCAGCCGAGGAATGCATGGGCTTACATGTACGATGGTAACTTGCCTGGCATTGGAGCCCATGCTGACGACTCGCAGCTGCAAATCAACATCTACGTGACGCCAAGCGAGGCACAGTCCAGGGCCCTGGCCTTCTGTGGACAGTGGCACCATGGCCTATGACGTCAGATGCCGTGGCCGACCATGGCCTATCAGATGGTTGATTTAACCGCCGAAGATGACCATGTTCAACACACAGTGATCTTTCGCAAAGCACATCAACATGTGATTTTCACGCCAGAATATGAATGATTTTGAGGTATCCTTGGCCGAGGCAGGTTGTGATAATATAGGAACCTCAAGCTAGATATCATCAGATATCCATCCACTTCGCACATGAACCCAGACATTCTCATGTCCTTCATCCCTTTCATGTGCTTGGTGCGTTTTCGGCCAGGCTAACCTTTGGACCTCGGATGCAAGCTTGCCTTCTGGTGGGCTAGTGATTTATGGTGTTGGGCCGCCAAAAGAATGGGCCTTCGAGAAATACAACAGCGAAAGCAAAAACTCGGAGATCCAGGAGACAAAGCAGCAGCTTCAGAGCTGTATTTTTGTAGGGAGAGCTAGTAAAGTCTCTGTCAGTTTCTGTGGTTTGTTTTTCAAATCAGCTTTCTGCGCGAGTGCCCTTTCTTCTTCTTCTTCTTCTTCTTCTTCTTTTTCTTCTTCTTCTTCTTTTTTTTCGCCTGGCTTGTTTTGTGTTCTTTTCTTGGAAACCTTCTTGCAGCTTTCTTGTCCATGTGGAATAGTGCATAATGCTGGTGCTGCTGCGGCACTGCCTAACGGTTGGATGATCCGGCCGGCCTGCGACAAGAAGATCACCACCACCACAACAGCCACAACAACCACAACCACAACCACAACCCAGCCACAACAACAACCAGCAGCGACAACAGCGACAACAACGACATCATCATCATCATCATCATCATCATCATCATCATCATCATCATCATCATCATCATCATCACCATTGTCATCATAATCATCATCACCACCATCATCATCATCATCATCATCATCATCATCATCATCACCATCATCATCATCATCATCATCATCAT
>VSDK01027615.1:102222-127495 GCA_009767595.1 Symbiodinium kawagutii
GTAGCAACATGATCAGCAGCAGCAGGAGTAGTAGTAGCAGTAGTAGTAGTCGTCGTCGTAGTCGTCGTCGTCGTCGTCGTCGTTGTCGTAATCATCATCATCATCATCATCATCACCACCATCATCATCGTCATCATCATCGTCATCACCAGCATCATCATCATCACCATCATCATCATCATCATCATCACCATCATCATCACCACCATCATCATCATCACCACCATCATCATCATCACCACCATCATCATCATCACCACCATCATCATCATCATCACCACCACCACCATCATCATCATCATCATCATCATCATCATCATCATCATCATCATCATACTCATGAGCTTTAATTTCGCCGTTGAGCAAGCTCCAGCAACATAATCTCCAAAACAACTGTTCGCCCTCTCGAAAAGGATAAACATGCAGTTGGAAGCAGAGCTTGCAGCTCCAAAACATTGCCGGGACTAAGAGATTGCAGCTCCAAACCGTTTGGGAGAAACGAGAGATTCCGGCTTCAACATGTCGCAAATGTCATACATACCAACAAGTCATTCCAGCTCCAACATGCTGCAAGTTTTATGGGAACACCTGATACCACGCAGAAATTGGAGGTTGCAGCTCTAAAATGATGTCGCAAGTAAACTAAGTCAACTTGTCTTCACAGATCAGGATGTGTAAGAGAAGCCTGTTTCGGCTGGTCAGGACATTCTTGAGAAGTCTGACTGGAAGAATGTCACCATTCCCTATGTCCAAAACAGGGCAGTGCCTTTGATGAAAGCTTCCAGTCATGAGTTGCGAGTGCAGGATGTGAAGAA
Source organism: Symbiodinium kawagutii (assembly GCA_009767595.1). Taxonomy (NCBI): domain Eukaryota; class Dinophyceae; order Suessiales; family Symbiodiniaceae; genus Symbiodinium; species Symbiodinium kawagutii. The sequence continues at coordinate 103,038 of VSDK01027615.1, forward strand.
ATTACAGGAATGTCCACTTGTGAATTCAGAAGCTTTTTAGTGTTTCAAGTCCTAATACTTGATTTTCTTCAATGTTTCCGAAAACTAAAAGGATATCACATGATATCACGGTAGCAGATCATAGCAGGCAGGAAGGTGACGTCTGAGTCGTCACCAGTGGAACTCCATGGCTGCAGTCAGTCGTTGCACAGCTCGTCACCTGGCAGATCTTGTTTGATTCGACCTATTTCCACAGAACTGACGACATGCGATTCCGAGAAGGCGAGCAAAACTGGCGAAACAAACCTGCATGAGATCAGTTGTCCCAGAGATCAGTAGGCTGCTTAGCAGTTGCCTAGTTGCCTATGTCAAGCAGCCAACTAGACCTGCATGAGATTGCCCATGTTGCTCTTGGTTGTGAACTTTCAATCTCATCTCCTCAGTCAGCGTACGGATGTTTGTCCAACCATGTTTCGAAAGTCGTCGGTGCTGGGTGGTTTGAGCCCTTGAAACTCTCAGCTCCTCCACAAGCACGAGACGCGATTCCAACGGTGATTGCCATGACGTGCCATTTCAAAAGACGACGAAGGTTTGCCAATTGACACTCACAAACAGTTCGTTTGCACATTTTGACAATCCCTGGTGACAGGTTACACCAATCGACGGATCAATTTGACCTTTTTATACGGCCGGCGTGAGAGGCTAGTTCCAGCACCAGCGGTAGTATAGCAGATGGAAAAGTGTACCGCGCTGCTTGGAAAAGTTGACGAAGGCAGCTGCAGTTGCAAGGGCTGACGAAAGGCAAACAGAACAGGGTTCTCTACACCTCTTCTTTCCTAATCAGCTGCAGATTTTTTGCAGTGCCAGCTCAGCACACCATGATTTTGCCGTGATCCAAACAAGGCACTTTGACCCCAATTCCTCCTAATCCGCTTCAATTTTCTCAGAAAAGACATATTCATACATATTCACCATCTTTAATCAAACCAGGACGGTGGATTGAAACCGCAAGAATTGTTTTGAATCATGGCCTTCATTCTTCGCAAGGCATCACCATGGTCAACCATAGCGACCATCAGTATCAGTATCACGTAGTATCAACCATCGGTATTGATCATCAGTATCAATCATGAGTACAACCTGGAGTATCAATCATCAGTATTCACGATCAAAGTAAACCATGAATGTCAATCATCAATATTCACCTCATCAGATAAACCTCCAGTAATCAAGCATGAGTATTCATTTTCAACCAGTTTGGCTGATATAGAAGCCATGATGGTCCCATTATGGATGATGGATGATGAACCAGAAAGGATTATAACCTTCGTGATCAACCACTATTACATCATCATTCACAATTACTGAAGTTATAAGTATTGCTGGAGTTAAAACGGATGAATTGCTCCTCATTGATGATCCTTCCTTATATAAGCCTTCACAAGCCATGACAGGTACTGTAACTACTGGTTCTCAGGATCCACAGTGACTTCGATGAATTGATCCTCATGAATGATCCTTATAGTTGGTTGATCAACCTTTACTGGTTCCATCACTGGTTCCTTATAACCAGCGGAAAATCCACTATTTGCAATGGTTTCACCAACAAAAATGGTGATTTTCAGCTTCTAGGTTAGTTGCTTCTAGGATCCAGCCATGGAGCTTCTAGAGTGAAACCATTACAGGGCTCCACGAATCCATTACTGGATCCTTCGGATTCCCATTGGCCCGTCCTTCCAGGAGCGTTGTAATGGGCGCTTCGCCTATGAGGAGCCCAACTCCCTTCAAAGCCGTTGGGGGCCAAGGGGCGATGGTGAGTGGTAACCTGTGAAAAAACCTGAGTCCTGCAAATTATGGTTATTTCAATTTATTTCATGTTGTTTCAGTTATTTCCTGCGAAGTCATTGGTTGGTACTGGTGGTTTGTCGTGAGGCTTGTCTGCTGGCGGCTTCTATTTGATGATTACTGGTAAATGCTAGCTGCTTAGTAACGAGAAGCATCCCATCCCATCATTCACGATTCCATCTACCATCCTACGACCTGTCTTTATCTTCTAGTTTCTTGATGTCTCTAGGGATTGACTTGGCATCATACTTGAGTGACAAGTCTCTGACAATCGTGGAAACAAACAGTCTAATTAGCTTCCGCGCTTAACATGATCTTTCGTAGTTGCAGTCATTTTAGCAGCAACAAAGCCTTTTAAGAAAGGCTTCTTAGTGGATCTTTGTATGTGTTTGCAGCTTTGCTGCCTGAGCACTGCATCAAAAAGGCAGAAAGTGACGAACCGCATGGTATTTTGTCATGTTGCACGCCGACCGGTTCCTCAGGTCACATACCAAGACCTGACGTACATTTCCAAGAGGGATTGCAGATGCAGATGCATCGAGGCTCCGTTAACTTCAGACACTTCAGGATTGGTAAATGAAAACCCGACTTTAAATTTGGCAATTGTCATGTTGAATCATGTCGCTATGTACTACGCATAGTTTCTTCATGTTTATTCTTGCCTTTGATCACCTTTGTTGCCGAGATAGACTATTTAGTGCTGCCTCCTAAGGTCCTGCAGATCATTGCACAACTTCAACCGCCAGAGGAGGATAATGCACCGGTGAAGCGCTCAACTCGTTGAAATGTCGTGAAGGGCTGATGCTGACAAGGGACCATGCAGGGACCATCCCAGACCGTGGAACACTGTGGTGGAAGACCAGTGGATGTCAGGCATCTCCGTTGGTGTCAGCAATCCTCGTCATCTCTGTGCTGTTGCTCTTTGTTGCAGCCATGCTCGTCTTGCTCCAGAGGAGGTGCCCTGGTGATAGATGTGATAGGGTGGAGCTCTTGGAACCCAGTTCTCTGCCTCAGCAGACCAAGTGCTGAAAATCCTTTGTTTATCTTGTTTGTTCTAAGGATCGAAGTTCAACCAGCAGACACAGTCAGTGCTGCCTATATGAGTAGAATCTGTTTCCTGCACGTCGCCAGGAAACAGATCCCAACCTGGACAGGTCCCATTGGAAGGCCATTGCAGTTGAACGGTTCTGACCGTCAAACAGATGACATTTTGTTGGAACATGTTGGAACGACCCTGGATTCGTTGGAGCAGGTTTATGCAGAGACATCGCTTGGGTTTCCTGGCCGTCGAGGAGGAGTCCTTGCCGTCGGAAGTTTCAGGTCTTGTGATTGTCTTGGAGTTCCTGCTCGGATGTGGATTTCCAGTTGGCAACTGGAAACCAACCATGGTTAGAGGATGTCATAGGGGCTATAAGCTGCCTTATGGGGTTCATGGTTGTAAGCCCAGGTGCACATCCAGTTGGGGGAGTCCATTGTTTGCAGGGGTCTTGTGGTGGCCACTCGACCGGTACTCCATAGCCTTGACATACCACATCCTTCAATAAGTATCAACTGCTGTCCATAAGATATTCATAGCCCATCAATGGCCGCTACGCGTTTTTCATGCATGATAGTTGATTAGTCACGAGATTTTCATGACCGTATCAAGAAGCACTGTTGACCACACTCAAGGAGTCGTGCGCAAGACTAAGCATAAACGATTGATTAACCATCAACGTCATCATCAATCACATTGAACCCTCAATAATAACAACCATTTATTCATGAACCAATAACCACTAATCATATAGCCATTGATGAATAAACAGGTCATTAAACCATTAATCATTAATTCCTCATATAATCGACAATTTCCAATAAACACCATTGATTAATCAACCAATAACCTCACATAATTAAGAAACCCATTGTTCATCAACCAACAACTGCAAACTATCAATCGTGAACCAATGACCAATGCTCAATTGTTGAAACCTAAATGCTCAATTGTTGAAACCTTATAAAGTCAACCTTCCAAGAGAACTAGATAGCCATCAACCATTAATAATCATGAATAGTCAATTATAAACCTTTGATACGAATGATTTACCTAACAGAACTACAACTGACTTGACTATTCAAATTTACCAAACATATCAATGAACAAACAAGTGCTAGCGTATGAATAATCATCGATGGTCAATTACTACTTAATAGAACTACTCAACCCAATGGATCATTACTGACTTCATACTCATTATTCACTATCCGAACTAGAAGTAGTTTGGTGACTAATAGTCATTATTTTACTATGATCATTAAATCAATGGATTTGGTCACAAATAGTCATTATTGTTAACCTAATAGTCATTATTATCAACCCGATAGCCACTGTCAACCTACCAGAACCTACTAATAGTCATCATTATTAACCTAATAGTCACTGTTAACCTACTAGAACCATCTAGAACCTACTAAGAGTCATCATTCTTAACCTGAATTATCCCACTCGAACTACTAAACTGATCCTTCTCCAAACCTATCAACCTGAGGAGCTTCCTGAAGGCGAACAGGACATCCGAACACTGATGCGCCACGATCCCGGAACCGTCCAGGCCGGGGGACAAATCGATGCACGAAGGAATTGTGAGTATAGATTGGGATATAAATAGATTAGTGATATAAAGTGATATATATATATATATATGTATATAGATTGTGAGTATGTCTCTTGGGATTGTGAGTATAGATTGTGAGTATAGATGCTTGAACTCGTGTTGAGCTGTCCGCGACCTGTGCTCTTGTTGGTACTCGTGACAAAGGTTCGGACCACCTCTTGATGTTGTTTTCCTGGTAGTATTCTGAATAATGAGGTGTCGATTTACAGACAGATCCGTACTGCCCATCACATCATTTTATCAGCTCATTTGTCAACTAATGTAGGCTTCAACATGCAGTCAACAAAGACCTGGATGTTAAGGCACACCGTCAGCAAGAGACGTCAGAAAATCATTTAAGGTCCCTTGCTGATCTATTAACCACAAAGAATGGGAATCTTTGCAGGTACTTCCCTGTTTCCTGTTACTTTGTTGAGTCCTTTCTTCGAATCATTCCTTTCCTCTCCTTTCCTCAGGTTTGAGTCCATTTGAGTCCTTGATTTTTCGAAGAATGATTGAATCTTTCCTGTGGAGGAAAGTGGAGCTGAGCACCAGGGCATTCTGGGTCTCGAGGACCCCCAGTTCCACTATGGGATCTTGAGCCAGTGGGAGATCTGGAAATGGAGACCAAATTGATCCTTACTTTTAGTCCTGTCAGAGACATATCATACTTTTCATTCGCCTGATGCTTGCAGGAGACCAGGCTTCCTGAGAACTGCAAGTGAATCTTCGATGGCAGGCTTCCGTCCAACATAAATGGTTCACAATGACATGTTTGATCATGTTTGATCATGGTTGCAATGTCAGATGCAGTGTACTGTCAAGGACATCTGTCTTCGTGCCTCGAGAGTAAGTTGCAGGGCGCTGGATGGATTTTTGTTGAGCCCTGGGCCCTTCATGCCTCGCAACTTGATCTCTCAGCTGCTCTGAGGCCATACACAGATTTTTTGAGTTTAGGAAATTCAAAGAACATATCTGAACAATTCTAAACACAGATGTTTCTAAACTTTAACTCATATACATCTAAAGAACATATCTGCTTTCGCAAGAAAATGTGGAAGCAATTCTAGAAATCCGATAGCCACGACCTTCCATCGATGCCAAGCACAGTGCCAAATATCCCCAGAATTCCACAGACATTTTCCGAACCCTGAAGTTTGTCAGCCACAAAAGGTGGAGCCATGACGGTGCATGGTTGCCGCACGGCCTTCAGTTTCTGCTTCTGGTACTGGCTTTTTGGAGTTGGCCATGAAATGTGTCACATTTTGTGCGCCTTCCTCTGCGGACGTCTGCCCTCCTGTTCCTTGAAGAACCTGATGAACATTCTTCTTTGGAGGCAGGTCCAAATTCCCATGGGGAGAAAAAGTCAGTCTGGAGAGTGTGAGATCATCGAAGGGCTTGTGCGCCATGCAGGCTGGGTGGGTTCAACAGCTTTGATGGTCCTTGTTTGCTCAGCCTCCGAGAGTTTCTCACATTTTGGGGATCCTGTTTCAGTCCCTCGAGCTGCAGCAGCCATCACCATGCTGGAAGCTTTCCTCTCAGATTTCTGGTCCTCTTGGCCACATCCTAAGAGAGATCCAGAAGACGGAGAAGGTTGGTTCCTGTGTGGAAACTTTGGCATGGTTCTGTTGAATGAGGCCTTGGCTGCCTCATCAGCAGTCAAGGATATCTTGGAGACAATGGCAGAGGTAACCATGATGCGTGGTGCTCAAAGTGGTGGAGTCGTGACGTTTGCTGCCCGAAAGCCCAGGTCATGGTTCTGGTCCGACCAGAATCAGAGTGAAGATGTGGTTGATTGTGTGGGCCTGCGTTCCCGGGTGGTCAGTCGAAAGAGAAGTACGCTGTCCAAGTTGCTGATCCAACATCTGGATGCCACAGAGCGTTGGACTCGCCGCCAACTCTTGCAGTTTGGGCGGATCTATGCTGGGCACACCCGATTTGCTACGAGCTCCAAAGCCACTTGGGACGGTGTGCACCCTCACCAGTGGTCGAAGCCTCAACAGCTCAACATGTACGATGGATGGTCAGAAGGCTCCTTGAAAAGAAAGACTTTGTCCAAAAATTTCGAGATTTTTGTGACTCACAACGGTGACTTCGATTTCTTCGAGGTGGGAGGTCGAAGTTATGAGCTAGGAAGCATCCAAGCATGGCTGGAGCGTGTCACCTGGCAGCGACGTCCATCGGATGTCGACTCAGCCGCCATTGCAGGCGTGATGGACCTACTCCGTACCCAGGGATCTACTGAACTCAGTGCAAGGTTTGGCTTCCTCTTCGGTGTGGATCGACCTTCCCTCAATTATGAGATGCCACCTCCCGCAGTCTTTCAACGCTTGGGGGCTTTATTGGATCAGTTGATCCAAGAAGAGTTTGCAAAATCTGCGGAGAGTGATATATTGAGGCTAACAGATTTGGAGCAACAACAAGAGAAGCTTGTGGGAAACTATGTTGAAGCCATAAGATCAGCCTCTATCCCTTGCTTGAAAAATCAGGATTTGGAAAACATGGCAGCAGCTGCTGTGAATGCATTTTTCCAAAACGACCTCCTTCATTCAACGCGGCTCTTCATGATGAAGGCAAGAGGGTCCTTTGGTTTGAGCATCCTCTCGTCAGTGGATGCTCACAGGCAGATGATCATTGCATCCTTCGGACAAAGCATGTCAGTCGCCTTTTATCCCGAGAGCAAAGTTGTGTTGTATGCTTCCGAGCCAGCAGCCTTGAAGGCAGCGCTGGGTGTGAAAGACACTCCTCCGGAGCCTCCGGTCCTGAGTTCCTGCAGGACCTCTGCCAGGTTCAAGACTGTTCATTCTCCAGCGAAACTTCACATGGCAGTATGTCCAAAGCGATCCAGAGAGGAACTCCAACGGATCGTGGATTTGGAAGCCAACATGGTGAGTGTGGTGAATGGTGGCCCTGCCATCCGCATTGACCTTGATGACCTGGGGGGTGAGATTTGTTTGTTAGACTGGGGCAGTGGTCTGCCATCAGCTTCCAGCAAGACCAGTGAGTTCACCCCTCAGCCGATGATGAACAACCTGGTGACTATGACCTCAGTCCGGCAGACGCGCTTTTCACCTTGGCGCTTGATCCCTTTGGAAGACAATCCTTTGATCTGTCCACTTCCACCAAAGGTCTCAGACCCAGTTGGAAATGATATCAAGGAGATTCCGCAAGCTTTGAACCAGATCCAAATGGATTGGCGAATGGGAGCAGGGCCCAATCGTGCTTCAGCCTGGTGCTTAGGTCGGGCCCTTTGCAATCGCCTCAGGGACAAGCAGGCGGGAAAGGTTGCCGCAGATGCAGTTGACCTTCTCATCACAGGTTGTGAGGCAACTTGGCTTCAGCGAGTGGTGAAGTGCCAACAAGTACTCTTGGTGTCGGTAGAGAAGTACATCGGAAGTTGTTGCCACATGTTGCCACGATTTTGTGCAGAGCGGAAAGGGAGGCGGAGGATGTTTAAGTTTATGGCGGTAGAGTACTGTAGAGTTGGATGCATGCCAGAAGCATGTTTGGTCTAGGTTTAGTGAGAGGCTGAAATTTGGTTCGCAGTCTATGAAAAAGTGCCGGGTTTTGCGTTTTGCAAATGATCTCAGCTTTGGTTTTCCATTTTCACATGGATTTTTCATTTTACATGTGCAACAGATTATTATGTTTTAGATTTAAAAAGAAGCCACCCGATTTTCTCCACCGCGAGGTAAGTTTGTGGCTGGGGGGAGAGATGGCTGCAGACTTGGCATTGTGCTTCAAGCGTTTGGTGGTGAAGACGGTGTCAGCCAACAAGTTACTGGGTCTTGGCCTCAAGTTTCCTATGGCCCAAACAGGCCACGCTGGTGTTTGTGATGATGCATCAGAACTGCACGACAGTATCGTCTTGATCATCAGTCACTCCGGCGGCACCTTTGCTCCCTTGGCGCTCTCCAAACTCCTTCAGGGAGTGACACGTGAGGTGTTTGCCGTGACCTCTGAATGGGACACTCAGATTGGAAAGCAGTTGAGGGAGTCGGCGCATATGAGTCACATTTTCATCACCAACACGTCCACCCGACCTGCAGAGCCTTGCAGCATTTCAGTGGCAGCCACACAGCAGCTACTCACACAGATCTTGATGTACGTTGCGTTTCGAATCCTCTCAGACAACCTGGGTCAAGCGGCAGGGGCGCAGATTACCAAGGCAGACCTTGCTGAGTTGGAGCGGCTCAATCGTGGAAACATTCAAGAGCTGTCAGAGATCGTGTCCATGAAAGAACTGAGAAGGAGCTGCAACATGCTGCAGCTTTGTGAGCAGCAAGGGGGAGTTACAATTGGGAGTTGCCCATTATCGAAACTATCTGGAATATGTTAGTGATACAATCAAAAGACTTCTGTAGATTTTGTTTGTCACGCAACCGACATGGACAACCTGAGATGCAGAGCACCTTAGACAGATTGAACTGCGTTTGAGGTCGAAGCTATACCACATTTTATGTCAGAGTCATGCAGGTCTAGTCAGTCTAGTCATTCTATAGGTTACAATCAGCCAGAGCCTGCCTCGATGTTCCAAGTTCTTCTTTTCCAGTGTGCAAATCACAAAGAAAAGCACAGCCAACCCACACGATCCCACACGTGCCCTGCAAACATCGAGACTGCTGGTTAGCCAATGTTTTGTAATCTTCCTGAGATTTCTCCCGCACTCGTCCCCATCTTCTCGGTGGCTTCGGAAAGTCTCAAGTCAGGTTTCGGTGCTTCAGCAAGGCTCTAGGAACCCTGCCTGGGACTCGGAGAGTTGAAGAAAACTTGGAAAGTCGAGCAATAGGCATTCTTAAAGTGTGCTTGAAGCTTGAATGTCGTGCGCTCCATCCTATTTAGGAAGTTGGGTAAGGTCTTGGAAGCCTTGTGTGGTCTGTGGGATGTGTTCAGTGAGCAGGTTGGAGTAGTTTTGTGCGGTGGTCTTCTTATCTTACATGAGCCTGTTGTCCTCTGGCATAGATTTCCGGAAAACACGCCAAAGGGACACTTTTTCCTTTGTGGAGGCATCTCAGAACTTCCTTGATGCAACTTTATTCAGATCAACCCCAGAATATTCAATACTTGCATATACCCGCATAGTATGTCACCACCAGGGAAGCTCATTGCGCGCGATCAAGACTGCCACCCCCCATTGAACGAGACATGTGTACATAGTCCTATATATATATATATTATGTAATATGTACACATAGATTTCATAGTATGGGATCCTATTTGCCACCTGCTAGTTTTTATGCATAATTAGCAGCGCATGACGAGTAGTGCGCCATCTGCAAATCGGGTCTGACAAGTAATGGCAGGAGATCAACCAGGCAAAATGCAGGCCAATGTTAGATTTGCAGCGAAGCTGTTCTAAGTGTAGGGTGTATTCCCTAAGTAGTTGTTGGTTTTTGATATTCCTTTTCTCATCCATCAAATTATTTGAATTAGCCATGACTTCACATCATCAACCGCGATATAGCAGCCTTTTTTTGCCCTAGCATTCCCTCAGTTTTTTGTCAGTGTTCACATGCATTAACCATCAATCAACTGAAACAAAACATGGTGATTTGCCACAATGCTTCAGGTTTGTCAACCCGTCAGGAGGGGTCATGCCTGGGCGCAGCATGTGCTTGAGATACCGCGAGCCTGGATAATGTCTGCTCTCTACATTGTCATCACTGTCTCCGTGGGTGTGGCGCCAATCCATGCTCTGGTGACCTGTGCTTGGACATCTTGGACTCATCTTTCAGTCCTCAGTGAGATTCATGTGCTTGCGCGACTACTGGATGCTGCGATTTACATCTTCCTACCGCAGATCATGATCCTCCTGTTGCGGTTGCTTCAATGTAGACCATTACTCCATCGGATGACCTCGCGCACAGTTGTGGTGGGAGATGTGCCATGGGTGGCGCAATGCGTCGAAAGCTTTGTGTCGAAACTCGTGGCATGTTCCTATTCAGCCACAGCTGTCACAGTGTTCTCCGCAAACCCAGCAGATCACTTGGTACATCGAATGACGCATCGCATTGTCCGGGGTACCCTGCTGGCTTGTGGTCGGCCAGACGGTCGCCTGGTTGCCCTCACAAGTGCAGAACAATCTGTGTGCCTGGCAGTGAACCAGGCCAGTTCGATCCAATCCTTGGGAGAGACTTGTGAAAGCATCACACTTGGACACAACCCTTACAAGCTACCCCTGACAGCTCATCATGTGTGCTTGAAAACATCAAGGCCTCAATACCTCTGTGAACATCTTCTCGGATGCAAAGGCGCAACTGGTGCAGAAACGCTTGCAGAAACGCCTGCAGAAACGCCTAGTGTTTCTGCATTGATGGGCAGCTATGCTCACTTGGCAGGTGCAGGGACTGACGATTTGTGGTCCAAGATCACAACAAAGAAATTGGAAGAGAAACTCCGACGTGAAAGACTCCATGACCTTGATAGCTTGGTCATGGGACTCTGTGATGAAAATGGCCTTGTGACATTTGAGGACTTTGAACGGGGCTTTGGACTGGCGCAGCAGAAGGACTTGACCAAAGCGGAGCTTCAAAATCTCTTCAGGCGCTTTGCCAATGGAGCCTCTGCCTTGAGCCGTGCAGATTGCAAAGCAATCTATGCGCTGGATCCAGTCAGCTTGATGTCCTTAGCGTCGGGGTCTAGGCCCTGCAATGTGAGTTCCTCAGAATCTCGCATGGATGCCTTCAACATCCCAGCATCTGTAGAGAACACTTTCGGTATACACCTCTTGAGACATTCATCACCTCAAGAGAACTTCAAATTGACAGATACTCAGCGGGTTTCCATGTTGCTTTATGAGAGCAGAATTGCATCGCTTCAGAGGGCAGTTGCGTTTTTTGTCCTTTTTCACGAGATGGGCAAAACCATTTGCGACTTCTGGCCATGGGTCAGTTTTGGAATCTTGCAGTATCGCATGGACCGCACCCAGTCCATCATGCGCATTGCAAGCACCGCTTCTCCAGTATCTGGGGCAGATGTTCGTGAGAAGATGCTGGAGCTGGAGATGACCAAGCAGTTCGCGCGATTCAAGGCCAGTGCTCGAGTCGCGACAAGCGACAAAAAACCCACCAAAACGCGGGAATGCACCACATAGAACATCATAGAACTGAGTGTAACAACCGTTACATTGGATTTGCAAAGGGATCCTTTTTCTATATTCAGTCATATTTAGCATTATTTAGCTACATTTATTCAGGGTCAGGTCGGATGACCCATGTTGGGTCCATGGTAGATTCCACCTTGGTTCGTCAACAATTTTCGAATTTATTTTGGATCATGCTGGTTTCTTTTCTGGCCCCGAACATTGTTTTGGCATGTTTTGGCAAACATTTTTCAAACAGAGCAGGAAAGCAACCGTTCATTTTCTTTCAACCTCCCCAACCCTATGTTATCTTATTTCAGTCGGTTTACGTTTTACACGTTCCAACTTCAAGAGATTTTTTCCAGTGTGAATATCAAACCCATGGAATCCAAAGCTATAGCTCTTAAGCTGTTGCTATGATCGAATTCGCATCCTTTTTCGAAAACTTTGCCTAAAACCCAACCTGAGTGCGGGTGTTCAATGAGGCTTCTGCCACCGGCATTTCTGGTGTGATTTAATGCTTAGAAACGTTAGGGAGGAAGAGGAGGAAGAGGCTGGGAAGAAAAACTTGGAAGTGAAGAATTGCAGGTTGCTGAGAGGAGAGGAAGGGGGGGGACAAAAGAGGAAATCACATGGAACAGAGGGACTCAGAGGGATGGGAGAGAAAGAAGAGTTGAAGAGGACAGACGTGGAGCGAGGAGAGAGCGAGGGGGGGCGCGAGGTGGGCGATTGATTCTATGCTACGATGCGGAACGTGTCATCCCAAAGTGAGCCGTGTTCAGGAGTGTTGGTATTCTATTTCTTTACCAAGCAGCTTTTTTCTGTAATTGTGGCTTGCGCGCCTCGCATTTTTTTGCAAGATTTGAGCAAGGTAAGTTACTCACATGCTCTCGCAAGCGGTTTCTTATGCGCATGCTCTAGATCTTTCAAAGACTTGTCGTGCTATTGGTACGTATATGTACGTAGATTTTAACTTTTGCGATGTTTACTGTAGATATTTTTGGACATGCGAATGATCTTCCTTTGATTTTTTGAAACGCAGTTCGGAGCCCTGTACTCATACGCACCATTGCCTGGGAAAAGATTGAAGTTCTGCATGCTGTCTCTGTGCACAAGTCTTCAAACAAAGCAGTGCCCAAGAGTTGCTTTACCGTCGATTGCTTGCATCTAGGGATAGCAGACACAGAACCAACGCCAAGAATCCAGACACATGGTACAATGATGTAGCTCCCATCGGCAGACTTCATTTGTAGTACATTAGTGTTTTGAAAGTTCAAGAAAATATATACATGAAACGTGCCACAGTTGTCGTCCGCATTTGCATTGCTGTGTGGTTGCGTCCGTGCTCACCATGAAAGCTTCCCTGCTTTCCCACTCGGCTAGCCTAGTCCGTTAAAGTGTGCAGCTCGAAGTGTGCAAGCGCCCTCACGAGGTCGCAAGAACAAAGTAAATCCTCATGAGGATTTCATATTTTCCATAAATCCCAAAAGCATGCAAAAGCAAGTTTTTGAACACTTTAAGTACACTTTAAGTATACTTAAGTAACAGGTGGAAGCGATAATATCCATAGAATGCCACCATGGGTGGATAGCAGCAGCATGCAGCAGCCAATGCCAAAGAAATGGCGGCGTTCGCGCCAGGCCTTGCTGACGCCGTTCATCTGTGATTTCCGAGACAGGCTGACAAAGAGGGTGGCGGAACCATAAGGCCTATAGGATGTAGGATGCCTAGGGCGACTTTGTACAGATTTGATTGCTGAACTGAATTTCTACAGATTTGTTTCCCGTATGCACAGGATGAAGATAGATAAACCTTCAATGCGTGCAGGAGCTTAATTCACCCTGAATTGCAGGGTGTACAATGCCTCAGAGCTGATAATTCAAATATTTTCAAAGTGCAATCTGTGTATAGCTGATCATAGTTGATCAATGATCCGACCTCTTGCACAGGGACGTTTCCAGCTCTTCCATGTACAGCAAGAGGTTGGCGTGTTGGGGTGCCAATTGTCAAGAGACATTTCCAACATTTTCCGCTTTAATTGCAGTCCCTGTCCGCTGCACCACCACGAAAAAGCGTGGGGTGTAGAGGCAGCAGCGCCCAACATCCTGTGTATCCAGGTCACAGATGGCCACAGAGGATGTTTCATCTTCATGGTTTTATTTCCTGAAACCCAGCGATTCTGATCTCACTTGATCTGGATGACACGGATGGGGCTAGGCTGCTGTGTGCACAGCAAACTCATGGCCAAACTCTTTCAAGTTTCTGAACTTATGACATGCATCATAGTTCGCGCGCTCTCCGCGTCGTGATTGGCCAGACTTCGTCGCAACAGAGAAAGGAAACAGGCAGTTGTCGACACTTGAATCATTTGCATTGCCGAATCAACTGAGCATCAACTGATCATCATCACTTAGCCATTGAATCACCTTCATTTGATCATTCGTTGACCACTAATCAACATTAATGCAACCATAGTTGACCACTGATCATGTCTGCATTCAGCTGATCTGCTGATCTGCTTCTCGAGCGGCAGGAACTCGACTGCTGTGAAGCCATGGCTTGGCCAAAAAGTAGTCGTGGACTCCATGGGTTTCCATGGTCAGATCCTGTCAGATCTTGGAGAAAGTATGAGAAAGTCGAAGCAGTTTGGGATTCGCAAAAGATGATTGAACATGTTTGAGCTACGCTGCGTTTTGGATCACGTTGGGGTAGGTGGGTCGATGAACAAAGGGAACACTGACATTGAGGGTGTGACCAACTTTGTGGGGTACAGCTAGTGGATTCTGGGGGCAGCTCTTTGGTTGTGACACACTGACCAGCCATGCTTCTCCAGCACGTTGAAAATCTCAAACTGGACTCAACATGACCATACTCTTTTCTTTGTTTGCTAATTCGTTGTAGGACATGTCTTGAAACACCTGGGGTCAACAGCAGCGCCCTACGCTCGTGTGCACCGGCCATTGAGCTGGTGGCATGGACTGCAGACATGTTGCAAAACCTGGGCTATTTGAGCCTCAGCGTCGTAGAGGCCCGGGCACTGGCAACATTTCGCCTCAGCACTTTCAGAACTCCGGTTGTGCCGGCGGATTTTGTTCCTGTAGATCCTACACCAAAAATATCTGATTTTATTTCAACACAGCTAGGCTTGGACGCGGCCACCCAGGAATTTGATGTCAGATCTGAGGAAATGATGTTCAATTTTCTTTATCTTATTCAAATTTTGCCAAAGGTTTCAGCTCTCCAGGGCATTGCATGTCTTGTATATACTTTGAAACAGTTCCCACTGGGACACACGTTGTTTGCTGGCAGGCAGTCAAAGTGTTCCAGCAGCACAAGGCCAGAGAATGTAGCACATGATTTGTAGAGCTTCTGAAACTCCCCGTAGGCAATCGCTTGGCTCCCAAAGAGTCTGAGGATCTGTATGAATCACAAAATCGTATTCTTGGAACCCGACGATCCACTAAGTTCTGTTTTTTGAACATTCGGCAAATGTTTTATGGCACAGGAGCTTAGCTTAGCAATGATTTTTTGATGGCTGCGGATGAACATGCCATGCGACTGAGTCCTGTGAACGACATGAACTATGGAGCCGCCGACAATGTGCTGCGGCTCTGCGAATGGCTGGGATTTCCAGAACCAGGGCAGCTTCAATGGTTGGGCCATGTGGAGCCAGGACACAGGAAGCAGGGAACATGTTGGACACAGCTCTCCACACACACATTCTTATAGCGACGTATGATGTAAATCAGTGCATGTATCTCTTTCTCCCTCTCTCCACAACATTCAAAGATAGACTTCAAATGACAGCTTTGGGATTCTTTGGGTGTTGGACACTTCATGACACTTCCAAAACAGCTTCAACCTTCTCAGAATTGCACAACTTGGCAAACTTTGATCAACCTGTTGAGCGCAAGGTTCGAATCGACATGATTAACACTGTCCGCGAAGAGATGCGGGATCAGGCCATGACGCTGGCTGCTGAAGTGTTCAGCTTGGATGAAATCAACTTTTCTTTGGGAAAGGCAACTCTTTGAGCTGGGAGCTGTCTCAAAAGGTAACTCCTGAGTTTTTTCTCCGTCTCTTTGCTGCTTAGCTTGGCGCCCAACAGACAACGGTGAGGATTCAGCGGAGCGGGGTGGTCGTTCAACTCGCCAGGGGACAGCATTACCACAGCATGCTGCAGGTTGCAGCTCCACAATTTTGTGCAAACCGCTGCACAGCTTCCAACTCCAAAATTCAGCACCATCTGAGTGAGATGAGCCAGCCCAGAAAGGCTGCAAAAAGCATGTTCCTGTGAACGCCTGGCTCAAAAATGTCGCAAATACCATCTGCAAGAGATTTAGCTCTCTGTCAGTTGTCTCAGTTGTTTTCGCTACCCCCTCCCGTCCACCCTATTCCCCTTTGCCTATGCCTGCATGCTTGCAAAACCCATCCCCCAAATCCACCATCACCATCCCCACCATCATCGTCACCACCGCCTCTAGCATCTTTCCTTTCTCACTCCAGAAGCACCTCAGCAAGAGGACCTAGGCAAACTACACAAAAGCAATTGACAGCCGACAACGACGAACACAGTAATATGAAGACTATGAACACTAACAACAGCATCCCCACCACTAGCGACAACAATGGTAGCAATGGCGACGTTGACATGTGAGCTGCTGGGTGCTCGAAAAGGCTGCCTCAAAGGTGCCAGGTGCACAAGCGAACTGCAGA
Organism: Symbiodinium kawagutii; assembly: GCA_009767595.1. Taxonomy (NCBI): domain Eukaryota; class Dinophyceae; order Suessiales; family Symbiodiniaceae; genus Symbiodinium; species Symbiodinium kawagutii. The sequence continues at coordinate 119,295 of VSDK01027615.1, forward strand.
ACCACATCGACGGTCGCAAGGGGAGAAATTGCACGCAGCTCCGCAGTGTCCGAAATGAATTGAGAGGTGTGAATTTCTTCCTTTCTTCACACACCTTCCTATTTTTGTGACAGCAATTGTCCAAAATTTTTCGAATTTTCTCACAGGGCTATGGGTTTGTTATTATCCACCATTATTGGTTGGTCAATATTGACCCAGCTCCCTGGCTCACTTTCCAGCTGCGGCTCCTGCCGTGCTCCAAGCTTCTCAGCTTTTTCGAGACCTCCAGGATTGCAGTGAAACTGCATCCGTTCAGAAAGCCAGTTTTTGCTCCATGCTGTTTGGACACACAAAGACATACATAGTATTACATAGTCATATAGTATTTTAGAATGTTCTACATAGATTATACATTGTAGACATTATACACCATATTCATCTACATTCTATAGTGTCAATTGGTGTCAGGCGTTGTGTTGGTGACTGTAGGTGGCATACACAGCCTTGATCAGAAAAACAATGGAATCAAAGTTCAAAGTGAGAAGCTGCAAAGAAGTCAGCAGGCCTGTACTCATGTCCCCCTCATGGTCGAACAGCTTTGTCTTGTAAGTGTCATTATCCACTCAGCTGAGCATCCTTGCTTGTTCCCGACACTTTGTTGTCCTCAGCAGGTTGCAGTGGTTCTGCGCAGTCTTCAAGACTTGATGATCATGTCCGCGAGAGACTTAGAATGACCTAGACTTAGATTTCTCACCTTGAGACTTTTGAACAGAAATTAGATGCAAACCACGGAGAAAATCGACCTGACGAGAATATCACTTCAAGGGAGTTGATTTCATTTGCAGTTCTGTTGCTGAGTCGCTGGTTCTGGTGGTCGGCTTTGGCTCGGTCTGCGAGGGCACATTTCCTGACCCACAGGTGGGACCCGATCAGTCCCGAAGCAGCTAGGCCACTCCCAAATTGGGGACAGGCCAAGCACGGAGCCGAGTATCCGGGTATGCAGAACTTCTTCCTGGAGGCAGTGGAAAGCATGCCAGAGATGCATTCCACGATGCTAAGACATGGTCGCATCAATGGTCATTTGATTTGTGTCTCGTATCATTTTGCAAGGTGGATGTGACCGCGTTCCGAGAAGATCATTTGGCTCAATTCTTTGTCATTTTTCGAGTCTTTGCGAACAGTTTCACCTCTCCTGTAGAGAGCAAATGTCTTTGCCTCCGCATCCCCACGAAAGTGGGCAGGAAGAATTTCATGTTTCGCTCGAAGACATTCACAGGGAGATCAAAGAATTGCGAGCAGGACAGTTGCAAACAAACGAGCAGATGGACCAGCTCCTGTCAGGTGTTCAGTTGCTGACCGACTTTATGCATCTTGGTCGCCCCAAGATTGGGAAGAGCGATATGGAGTTGGACAGTGCAGCATTGCATGGAGTGCACGCTGCACAGTCGCAGTCTGCCCAGCCGAAAAAATCAAAAACAGTGCGAAGGCGGTCAGATCTGTCAGGCGACTCACATCGCTCCAGTCGCTCCATGTTTGGTGGGCTCTCAGAGTCGGCCGGACTTGGGAGCATTTCAAGCCCAAAAATTCCCGAGTTGTGCGACCTGCAGAAGGAAATGTTGAGACAAGTTTCATCAGCATCTCAGGCACAACGATCAGCATCCATTGGTCGTCCAGCTGGCAAGCTCTCCAAAGCCTCCCGTGTTGAGGATGAAGCAGCGCTAGCTGCCAATCCCCCAACACACCTTCAGTCGGTGGTGGCTCTTCCGGAAACTGAACCTCCACCCCTTTCTCAACTGAAGGTTTCGAAGGCTGAGACTGTGTCTGGCGCATTGATGACCAGGAGAGGGTCACGCCTTCGCAGTCTGACTCGGGAGTCACAGGCCCATATTCTTGCGCTTGCTCCTCACCAATTGGTCTGCAAGATTTTTGTGGAACAGATAGGCGTTAGTCTTTGGCTGAAGTGGAGCAATTTGACAAGCTTCGCCATTGTCTTCATGTGTCTTTGCTACTTGGTGCTGAGTGTTATCTGCGTTTCGGGCTCGCAGTGGTCCACCGGGCACGGGCAATGGACGACCCTGTCACTTCTGGTCTTCAGCACCGTGGCAGTCCTGTTGCTCCAACTAGTGAAGCGATCGCTTCGCTCCTCTGACCTGAACATGGCAGTCCAAAAACTGGATGAATTTGTTCAGAACTGCGGAAAGGGATTGGACTGGGGCAGCATCGCAACCAAGTACTGGTATCGATTTCTGGCCCTATGGGCGGTGGTTTTGGTGGCTTTCGTGGTTCAACAGGTGTTGGAACTGTGGCTGGCCCATGCAGATGGTTTTGAACTGTCCAGTGAAGAACGAAAAGGCAGCCTTGTGCTGAATCTCAAAGCCACTATCGGCTTTCTCTTGTTCGCAGTCTCGAGTGCCGTTGTCATGAACGGTGCATATTGTCAATTCAACTTGCTGCTGGGATTGGGAAAGACTCTTGATTGCTGGTGCGCTGACATCCTAGAGAGCAAAGACTTCATCAGTGGCATAGAGAGTTGGAATTCATTGCAGGCGCTCTTGAAATGCGTCGCGCGTGAAATCACCCCATGCTTCACAGCACTGAACCTTCTTGGATATGGGGGCTTCATTGCTGCTATGGCTGGATGCTTCACATTGCTTCTGGATGATGTGGAAGGAGCGGTACTTTTCCTCAGCCAGTTTGCTCTACTTCCTTTGGTCTATCTCTTCTACCTCTCCGGACGGCTGTTTGCACAAGGAGCGTCTCTGAGTGAAAAGTGCCGCCAGATTCCGGCCTTTGTGAATCAGCTCCCAGGTCAAGGGGCTGATACTGACCGCCAATACCTGGTGCAGTATATTTCTGACAGTGCTGCGGGCTTCATTGTGCATGGGGTGAGCTTATCACAAAGCCAATTCTTGAGGCAGATGCACTTCTTGACAGCTGTTTTCTCCGGGTTTGCTGGGGTTGTGCTGCGGCGATACCTCTGAGGGCCCCAATCGGTGCAACGCAGCGCCATTTTCCAATGACATGATCTCGGTGAGTGGCATGTGTGGCCAAAATTGGCCCAAGCATTAGTCGAAGATTGAATATTTTCCACAAACGCATTCATTGGAGGTCCTCTTAGGGGTCCTCCGTGAGCATGAATGGATGAGATGATCCCACTCGGCTTGTTAGCGGTTTGTTGAAACTTCTGTTTCCTAGATTGCACAGAACATAATGTTTAAAAGAAATGGTAGAACATGGTAGAACAAGTTCTGCAAAAGCTACTCTGTTGCCTTCCAACCAGCCCACAAGCCTTGCCAAATTAGTCTATGTGTACCTTGCAATGGTCAGATTCAGATGGAAGGAGGGAAGAAAAGAGAGGGATTGCAAAGTCATGAGCAGTTATGAGCACCTGCGAATCCTTTGGATTCGAATCATTTCTATGAAAAGCATTGAAAAGCGGAATCAAGAGATATCAAGAGTCAATTCTTTCAACTTCCGTTGGTCTTCCTGTTTGGTGTGGTGCGCAGATCTACTCGTGCCTTGCTGCGCTGACATTGGTGCTGTCGCTGGGATCCCTTCTTTTGGCCATGTTCCTCTCCATGGAGGCAAGGCGGCGCTGTCCATGCATCAAGCCTCTTTTCCAAAAATCTTCAGTCCATTGCTGTGCGAGTTTTATCTCCGAATGTCTGGAATGCATTTGATTGTCAATGTAGAGAATGGTCTCAAGCCATTGCACTGGTGATGTGATGTCTTCATTGCATGTTCCGCATGACAAACTCATCTTTGCGCAAACTTGGCCTGCATTTATTTGCCTATGTTCTTGGTGCAGTTGGAAAAATTCCTTTCGGCCTGCACTGAAGATTTGAAACACCACGTGAGAAGGTGGGTGAACCGGCATTTTGATCCTTCCAATCCTGGTGAATGTTTGTAAGCGGCCTTTGATTGAGAAGATGACTGTAAAGCAGACAGCAAAGATATCTCAGTTTACTACTGTTTTCTATTTCCATGTTGGTATGTGCGGTTCTGTGGTCTGATAGATTTCTTGTGTGTATTTATTTACTTATGCTTGCGTGTCGCAATGCTCGTAGCAAGAAGTAGTACGGCTCAAATTTGTATAATTACTGAATTACTGTTTGTGATCCATGTGATCTGTTTGTGTGGGCAGCTGTTGACGGACATGTTCCATCGTTGCGGCCGTAGCCGCATGGCCATGCCGCCCCACCGCCATGTCGAGGGCTTTGAAAAGAGACTGGCCAGCGCAACGGTCAGAAGCGTCAATGCCAGCCAAGCCACTGGCCTGATCCATGTCCTCACTTGCACTGCAAACTTGCCAGTGAGTCATTGGGACAGTTGGATCAAACCCCTGAGATGCGTGATGTGTGGGGTTTTGTTTGGGTGGTTCGATCTTGATTAAAGCTGTGAAGATGTTTGCAAATGACTCAGATGAGTTTTTGGTTGAAAAGAACTTGCAAAGGTCCTACGAGACGCAAGACAAGGATGCACTGCAGGCAGTCTTGGAAGATGCCAGGTGCCGTCCCAGGCTGCAAAGGCATCAGTGTCGATACCCAGCCTCAGGGCTTCAAGGATTGGAGCCCCCGCCTTTCTCGTTCGCATTCGGTTGGTTTGGGGGGACTATGGATGTGGACAGCCTGGGAGGTCAGCCGGGGAGGGAGATGGTCCGCTGACTTGGCGGCAGTGGTTGTTGTCGTGAAAATTTCTTCGCTCAAGGTTTGATCAGCCACAACAGTGGGTTTCTATTGGTTAACAACAATGGTTGATCAATGATCAGTTAACAAAATGATCAACCACCATGGTTAACACCATCTTTTGCGGTCCAAGTGGTACTCCATAGTTTTGATCACTTTGTGGTACTCGGTATGGGCCACATCTCTCATGAGCAAATAGTGGCAATGCTCCGGTGTTCCGCAGCCACCTTGTGGCTCACTGCAACGTAGTTGAGAAGCGCAGCTTCATCCGCTTCACCCTAGCCGAGGCTCCTGGGAGATGGCGTAAGTGTTTGAGTTGAATGCGGCTTGGACATCTTTGGACTCCAATCTGAATCTGAATCTTTGAGTCAAACGCGATAAATCTCTTGTTGCACTTTGCCCCTCGCCGATCTTACGAACCTATCTTAGCAGCAATTTAAGACTTCAGCTCCCCTTCTTGCGAGGATGGGAGAAGATATCGAGAAGCAGCCTCTCTTGGAGCAAACGGACTCAAAGGTGCGGGCGCATGCTGGCGCCTTTATGCTGTGGACAATCTGACTCGCCCAGTCGCCGAAGCTGAGGGACTCAATGCACAGCTTGTGATTCCACCTTTAAGGTGCAGGCATGTAAAAGATTGTAAAAGCACTCACACACACGCACTAATAAGCGCACAATTTCTACGGGGAAACATGAAGAACAGTTTTCACAGATGCGCAGACACGCGTACGGAGGCAAGAAATGGGAATCCTGTGAGAATCCTGGGAGCCCATCCAAAGCCCATCAGCCTGTAGTCAAATCTTTTGGAACTTGCAACGTAGCCCCTTTCTCTCAACTTGACCTTGCCACAATGCAATTTGATGACCAGTACGCTTCCAAGAACTGGGGTGAATGGAGACAAGTACGTGGTCCGCAAAAGTCTGCAAGAGCTTGCAAGAGTAATTGCATATTTGGATATGATCAATTGGATCAAAAGAACATAAAAGAACATAGGGAACAGGGTTTAGGGAAAAGAATCGTGAGTGATACCCATTGAATGCATTGTGTATATATTATATATTATACATATAATTATAGAATGGGCTAGCGCCCAGGTGCCGCCGACCCCAGTATCAAGGGGTCAGGCGAGTAGAGGTACCCTCTGCGCATCGGCTTCTGCCAGCCAAACGGCAGGCCTGAACGTGGTGGCCAGGACTAGGTCCGAAGGGGAGCAGGAGGGTTTCAAGCCTGCCAAACGCTTGCTTTGGACAGCATAGAAACAGTCTCTAGGCATCGGCTTCTGCCAAACGGCAGCCCTGAACGTGGTGGGCAGGACTAGGCCCGAAGGGGAGCAGAAGGGTTTCAAGCCTGCCAAACGCTTGCTTTGGACGGCATAGAAACAGTCTCTAGGCATCGGCTTCTGCCAAACGGCAGCCCTGAACGTGGTGGCCAGGACTAGGGAAAACCTTCAGCGACGATCCTGAGCTCCCCTGCCCCAGCAGCCCTGCCATCTCAGCCCTGGTGGTGAAGCACGGTGTGTGCAAGGTGGCACTCGCTTTGTGCGCGAAACTTGGGTAAACATCTAGGCTTTTAGCCTCCAAAATATGGGTTATGACCAGAACACCATGGTCTTGGGGGGCCAATGGTAGAGTTAAAAGTTGTAAATAGTGGCTGGGGGGGGGATATATATATATATATATGATGATTGACATCCATTGTCATGATCAACTTGTATTGATCGGCAGGCAATCACAACGGATCATTATGAACCGATGGTGTATTGCTAACCATAGTATCCACAATTACATACGTATTAGTATCCGCTATTGTCAACAACTGTATGGACCATTCGATGGTCATTTACCTATTGTATAACCATCAAAACCCATCAAGTGCCATGATTTCATGAACCCATTATTAATCTTGCTGCTGTATAGTGGTTGCTGTGGTTGCTTTTTTTGGGTGCCCGGCACCGGGCGCCTGGTTGCTTAGGCTTTTACAATGCTGTCAGCAATGCTGTCCCATGTCAGCCATCCATGCTGCCCAATGTCTACCATCATTGTCTTACCCAGCCTCCAACTTCTGAGCCACAAAGAGAATCTTAGCTCAATTGCCAAGCAACAACAACCACAACATACACTCACAACGACAACAAGAACAACGACAACAACAACAACAACAACAACAACAACAACCAGCCACCATTCCTTTCCCATCGTTTCTAAGCTCCGCTCTCGCCTTGACGGGAGCACTCCATAGGGGAACCCCTGGCTCTGCTCGCGGCACTTCGCTTCCCGGTTCAGGCAGCCGACCCTCGCATCATATTAATTTCAAATTTCCATGGATTCTACATGCAAAAATAAAAACATTCAAAAGTGCTATCAGAGTTTCCAGAACCAAACTTTGGTTGTTGGTCTTGTGTTTTTCGTTGTGTATGTTGCATTGGGCAGTAAGGATCAATAAATAAACCTCCCTGGGGATAAATTTTCTTAACAATGACATTGATTGCGTATATATATATATATATAATTGAAGCCTCCCTGGTGTCAAGGCACATTGCACTGGAAGGAAAACAAATCATCCCGAACACATTCAACGCTCAACACTTTTTTCCAGTCATCGGCCAAACGCTCAGTGTGGGCACGTTGGCTCATCATCGCTCCAAATGCTCAAAAATGATTTGCAAGAACCACATCGTTTTGATCACAAGATCTGTCTCTGCAGCCTTGCAATTCTCCAAAGTTTCGATGGATTTCAAAATCTCCAGCTTGTAGGTGAACTTCTCTTTCAAGTTCAAGTCGTCCAAGACCCCAAGGAAATCGAGTGACTCCACCGGCATTGGTCCCATAGAAGCTTGAGTGATGTCACCACCTGAGTGCCCCATGCTCACTTGAACTTTCGCTTGAGTCAGAAGAACCCATAGGTCTGCCAACTTTTGGGTGTGCTCATTGATGCCGCAAGTTTGGCATAATTTCTTGCAAAGTTCCCGCACACACTCGGCGTCATCTGGCTTCTCTTTCACCAAAGGCTGCAGGTCAACAGGGGGCAACGAATCCATGGTCAACGTGTCTTAAGAACGGTGCGGGTCCCTGAAAATTTGCTTAGAGCCTGAACGCAAACAATCAAGTAACAGTGTTGTGACATGTGTCCATGGGCGAAGCGTCATCCAAGCCAACTCAAAATTATGACTTCCAGACATCGTCCCATGATCAGCTCGTAACATGACTGGCAAAACATGACATGGAGTGACGAGTGGCAAAACATGACATGGAGTGAGTGAAATGTGGTTGTTACAAAACACGAACTGGAGTGAATCAACTGGGCAGGAGTGGCAAAACATGACATGGAGTGAATCAAGTCAGACATGCCCTGCACGGCCCAGCTTGTAGCTGGGCCATGCTGGACATGGCTGACACGGCAGTGAATCAGTAGTGACAGGAGGGAACGCGTTGTCGGAACCATGGATCTCCAATTCCAGGTGAAACCGTGATGGTTCTTGTCGGTCATCATCACTAATTTTTATAATAAGTAGTTAGATGCTCAAATATGGAAACGTGCGTC
>VSDK01027616.1:10192-134947 GCA_009767595.1 Symbiodinium kawagutii
CAGCAGGAAGTTGGAATGTGTCTATTGATGCTATTGCTCAGCTATGTACAACAGAATACATCTGTATATTGAGCAAGCCATTTCCCTCCTCTCTCGATTGATTGTGCAAGTAATGCGTTCCTACTCAACCGACATATCGCTACCTCAACGATGAGGTGTAGATGCTCGTGAACTTCAGAGGCAGACAGGAGTTGCTGAACTTGGAGCAATCGAACCCAATTGTTTTGTAGGGTTCAATATGGTGGTTTCTCAAGTCATAGGGGACCCCCAAAAAAATGTTTGGTTTATTACTAGAAATGACTATGAATGGATGATTCGGGAGTACCCTATGGCTTGAGAAACACCCTAATATGGTTCAACATGGTTCGAGTGCCGTTCCCAATCGCATGTCTAACTGAGGGTATCAGTCGAACCATGGGCTCGCAGCCCGCGGAGGCAAGACCAAGAACCATGCAGAGGGGTCTCTAGAGCTCATCGTGGAAAATTTGGTGAAGACTTGGGAGATGGACTGCTGGCGGCCGCGAGTTGTAGGTTGCGGATGGGAACCGAAGGTTACTGTAACTATTGGTAAGGGTTGATCCGACCTAAGGTGAAGTATTGGTTGGTAAGGGTTGATCTGTCTTGCCTAACGCTTCAGTGAAACTAATTCATGGTTGGGAGGAAGGACTCTCATTCAAGGATATCCATGTATCCTTTTCACGGGAGAGCGATTTGGAGCCGCCCGGAGCGTTGTTGACCCGGTGACCCTCGCTATGTCATCATGTTGTGAGCACTAAAGTGGACCTTGGAATACTAAAGTTGTACCCCTAGGTCGACCGGTTCCTCCGAAAAATCCGTAGTCTCTTTCTACTGCTTGATATTGCCATGTGCCCTCACCTTGAGGTTGCAACGTCAGACATGACTAGCCATCTACCGTGCCTCCAACGTCACATCCAAACCGTTTTCCACCCGTGCATCTTCAAGCACTAGATAATTGTTGTTTCTGTTACAAATCCAGCTCTGCAGCCTCCAAAGCACATCCATTTGTTGAGTTCGATCCACGCAAGGATTTGCCTACTCACATTTCACATGTACATAGATCGACACACGTTTATTTGATTTCTGCATATTGTAAGTATGAACATGTCAATGTATACACGCATGGTATCCTTACACACATACGTTTCATCCACGTTTCCAATCGCACAAGCCGTGCAGGGTCCGCTGGAAGCACTGCCAGGAACGTTCTCACAAGGTGGATCCGGACCAACACCGCAGTGTGGACCCCGAGAAGTTCCATGTGGGCGCCAACGGTTGGAAGAAGTACAACAACCAGGAGCCGAGCGCCCTTGGATAACCTTGGCCTCGGGGGATGCAGTGCCCATTACAACTGGTGGTTAAAGCAAGGTTTTCCCATCAACCCTTCGGTTGATCCATCGGTCAAGGAGAATCGTTTCTTCCATGAGTAGAGGCCGTGTCAAGACCAGGGCTGTGTACCTAGGTCCTGAACCAAGAGTTGATACTTATATTTTGTGTGCCACTGCTACGACGAGCCCCGCAATTATCAACCATGCAACATGGTCGTCAGACCCTTACATGACTTTATGATTTTGTATGCATATAGTTATATTTACATACTGTATATATATATATATATCTATCTATCTATTTGAGTTATTCAATTTATTAATTTATCAATTAATTGATTCATCGATCAATCAACTAATTAGTTAATGCATCTATATATATATATATATTTATTTGTATACACAATATATATTTACACAATATATACATCTACACGTGCATCAAGCTGATCCCAAGTTGTAGTGATATCTCCGCCACCCAGTGCTGCCTTGAAACATCTTGAAACTTGGGAGGAGGCCAATGCGGTGGGCAACTACAATGTGCTTCTAAGTGGTTGCCCTGCACAGCTCTATGACTCTGCGAGCATTTCTTGGGAAGAGTCGCATGAGAAATTTCACGATGCTTTCGTAGCATGGCAGCGTGGAAGGATTCCAAGCTCTCCAAACCCACGAATCTGGCGGAAACCACAGTAAGAAGCAGCCTCAAGTCAGTTGAAGATATCGGAATCTTCGGCAATCATCTAGAATGTGCTGGCAATCAGAGCAGCCTGAATTGCCTGCAACAAGACATAATTGTTAGTAAGAACTTAAGAACAATGCTTAATAGCAAGATCAGTTGGTCTCAATCCCCAACAAGGCCCTGAAATATCCTCAGGTTCGGATTTCTTGGGCCAAACAGGCACACCAACCATCATGAAAAATCATCAGCCATCATCAACCATCATTACTCGCCAATGAACCACCATTGATGGTTAAGCATCCTTAAGTACCTTCGAAGCATCATCAGCCACCAGAACAAGCCAATCAGGACCGGCGATTGTGTCTAAGCTTTGCGATGTGGTGTGAAGTTTATGGGGTGATCTTAGCACTTGGGCCATTTCAGGTCTACAATGGTTCAATGGCTGCCCAGAAATGCATGCAAGCCACCAAAGAAGCACCAATCTATACAAGTGAACCATTGAACCATTGAAGCCTTGACTAGGCCCGTGACCATTTCAAGTTTTGTGGTTCAAATCCAGGCTGAGAGGTATCAAGTTTCGCCATTTCTGTTGAGGCTGCCTTTCCTTGGGAGTTGCTGGAAGTTTTTTCCGGACCTCCAACAGTGGCTTTCACTTGGCGCCACTGGGGCGAGCGCCTTGTCGCTCTTTCTTGGGAGGAGAGTCCTGTACTGTTCTAAGCCATTCTAAGAGCCATTCTAAGCCCCGATCGATTTGTCGTTTTTCTTCGACTTCAACTGACTTCAGCTGACTTCAAGTGACTTCTTCGCCTCAAGGCGTTGCTTGAAAGCGCCCAGGTTCACAGGCAGCTACGAGGGAAATCGGGGCCAGGGCGAGTTGCTGGAGATGTTCGGCTTCGGTGTGGCCACGGTGGATGAGCAGCTGAGGCAGGACCTGGGAGGACCTGGGAGCCTCCGGGGAGCCTCCTGGGAGCCCCCCCTAGGAGGCCCCTTGGATGGTCGCCACTGGTGGTCAGGTTGGTGGATGTGGAGATCTTCTACAAGCCAGAGACCTTCCTTGAGGCCATGGCCAGGTGTTGGTCAATAAACCGCGCCCAGTTTGACCCTTCGACTTCGATGCAGAGAGAGTTGACATTACTTGGCTGCTGCCGCTGTTTAGTTATGTGGATCGTGCCGCGCTGTGTGGTACCATGGATAGCTGGTGATTTACTATCAAAAAAAGGGAGTTTATTCATTTCTGGATCTCCCAGTGAGCAACAACCATCAATGGTCCTGGATGGTAAGCCAAGGATCACTGGAAGAAATGAATAAGAACTAACTTCCACCATTATACTAACTAATTAGAGATATGTAAGCCAATGACATCCAATGACCAATTGGTGAAAGATGGTGGAAGTGATTTTTCACGTCGTGAGCCTTGCCAGGTGCTGCGTGGTGAGCGTCCAGCCGATGAGCTGAAGCGTGGTCAAGATCTGTTGGGAGCCAACGCTACCATGACCTGCCCGCATCTGATGCTCGCAGCCATGGAGATGGAGGGTAGGATATGGTGAGGTTCGATGGGCTGCTGTCCATGGATGGTGCTTGAGAAATGGAGCTACTGATGGTGTTGGATGAATCATTTTGACCATGTCAGAGTTTCATTATTTTCGATGTTATTTTTGGTTCAAGTAGTACCGAAGGAACATTATTCATAGGAAAACGGACTGTGCGGAAGCTTGTGGCAGCATGTGTCACTACAATAGGTCACCATCCAAACTAGTAGAATTCATGTTGTACACGGACCATGTAGGTGGAAGAGTCAAGAACGATAGGAACATGTCACAAGGTGATTTTTCAGGATACTGACCAGCGTAATTATGTATATCGCAGGTAAGTCTGACGGTGAGGGATAGAGGAATGCCGCGTGAAACCCAAGGTAGGTGAGGAAGCATTGACATGAAGACAAATCATTTTCAAGTTTCATTCATGATCCGTTGTACTGTAGCCGATTTGTTGGGGCGCAACTTGCCTCTTCTTGCCAAGGAAAGTCACAGCAGGGGAGGCAGATAATTTTCATCAGCGATGAGTTGCAATGTACGAACATGTCTAGGTTGATTTTTCCAAGGCAATGTTGGTACCGGTTAAGGCAGCTCAGACAAGGATTACAGTCACAGTCACAAAGTACTGATTTTATTTGATTATCAATTCTACCAAGAAAATCCAAGAAATCAATCAGTTTTCAGACCCAACTTTGAAGTTCCGCGTTGAGTTTTCCGGAGCTATGTGATCGAATCGAACTTAGGAGTCTCAAGCAGAAATGAGGCGAACAGCTGATGCTGCAGCAAGCAGTGCCTGATGATTCATCATGTTTTATCCATTTTTGGTCATCACGGATGACTTGCGTAGCGCTTTCATGCATATGAGATCGTACTTGTCGTACGACATTTGTAAGCGCAATGCATTTGATCCTAATTTGCGTGGTGCAGTTTTGTTTTCTGGCTACTGAAGCAGTGGCTTCTTTTCCTGTCGCAGTTTTGGTCGGTGGATGTGATGGAGTCACAAAGACTTCTGATTCTGCTGATGTTTTTTCGGGTGGGACGTTTGAAACCACCTGAAGCGGAGATGCTTGGCCCAGAACATCCGGTGTTGAAGCTTCTGAGATCTGTTTTTTGTTTTCTGATTCCCTTGCTTGGGCCTGGGGACCTCCAAACCAAAGCATTTTCTGCACAAAGCTCCCAAAAGCGGTTGAGCAATCTTGTGCACGAGCTGCTTCTCAGACCAAAGACTATGCTTGGAAGATCTTGAGACTTAGAAGTTGCATCGCTTGGGGGGGGTGCCTGTGGCTGATGGTTTGCTGTCAAACTGATAAAGGGGCCGCCATTTGAACCTTGGTTAATGGTTTATCATAGTTACTGGGGGATAACAGCCAGCAAAACCCATGAAGTTGGTGGCTGTGTAGCAATATCAGCCATTCATACAACCATATATAGTGGTTTCTCAAAATAAGGGACCCCTAAAAATGCTTGGTTTATTACTATAAGTGATTACTATTAGATGACTTGGGGGGCCCCCTATATTGAGAAACACCCATGTGATTGTGTAATCATAGATGACCATCATTGGTGAACGCAGGGTGACCTGCTGCGAGGTTGAGCTAGCCGTGGTACCTTCGCACCTTCCAGCTGTAAGAGGGAAACCAGCAGTGCCTTGGGGTTACATGGGGGTTTCTTAAGCCATTAGGGGGCCCCAAAAATGCTTGATCTTGAATCATTAATAAAGTGGATGATTTGGGGGATTTTGAGAACCACCCACATCAGTTGGAACAAAGTCAGTAGGCATGTAACAGCATGTAACAGCATGTAGTCAACTCAATTCTTGTCCCTTGATCCTTGTCTTGCAATTGTAGGGCCATCAGTTGTGTCCCGCAACACATGCAGCGGGTCACCGTGCGATCCATCAGTTGACACTGGTGGAAAGCCAACTGAAAACCCAACTAATTCACTGCAGCTGATTCTCTCAGTTGATTGCTCAGCTTCACGGAGGCAGTACTGAGTAGATCTGAAATTATATTAGTTTATATTGTATATTGTAGGTACATGTATATATAATTATAATGTATATGATATTATGCTATATGTATATTATGTCATATTATAATACATGATATAATACAATATTACTATATTATACTATTATATGATAAATATGATACACAATAATTACTACTAATTAATAATTAAAATGTATACAATATCATACTTTAATATTTTCTACATGAGTTGTTACCACGATTTCCACCCTGAGGTTCGCTGGCAGTGGCTTCCTGAACCTCTGAGGCTGTGCTGCCGGGAAGCCAAGGAAGAACTCCGAAGGGTGACTGGGTGTCAGGAACATAAATTTGTTGAATAAATGATGTTAAATGGTGGTTAAATGCTGATTAAATGGCGGTGAAATGGTGGTTAGATGATGGTTAAATTGTAGTTAGATGGTGGTGAAATGGGGGTTAGATGGTGGTGAAATGGGGGTTAGATGATGGTTAGATGGTGGTTAAATGGTGGTGGGTTAAATGATGGGTAAATGGTGGTTAGATGATGGTCAAATAGTAGTTAAATGGGGGTTAAATGGTAAGTGTTGGTTAATGGTGGGTTGGTTATTGGCCAGAAGTGGTAAGTGATGATGCGATTCATTTATATGGTATAGCCAGTCTGGGGAATCCCAAGTCACTGCAAACAAAGCCATGTGGTATTGTTTCCATGGGGACACTCCTGCTTCACTCGCCATGGTTAGGTGCGTAGTTTGAGAGCCCCCAATTTTCTGGGGCGTACGTGTTGGAAGGGAGATCGTCGCAAGCAGATGGACCAGTCTACGCTTGCCAAGCAGTTCAACCATCATGTGAGGTTTTGGCTCAGATTCCAGAACTATTGTCCGGATTCTTCGTTGAACTTGGACCTCTTGTGACTGTCAGAGGCAGTTTCCCCACACACTGTGGCTGAGGCTGCGCTGAAATGGAACCTGAACGGACCTTTCTCTTTTTCTGAAGCCCCAGACCAGTGCCCCGATTTCTTGTCCATGTCATGGCGTCATGGCTCCCAGATTCCTTCGGGCTGGGCACTGAACCGTTTGAAAAACGATCACTTTCAAAGAAACTAAATTTTTATAAAGGGAGGAGTTCAAATGAGTTCACCGTGTATGGACAGCCAAGTCAAGGCTTTAAACATCCATGTGATTCTTCCAAAGAAGCCATGGAGTGTTTTCTGGGATGATGGTCCTGGGGGATTATTCTGAGACGCTGACGGATGCGGACAGCATGTGTGCAGCTTCCGGCTCTGTAGAACAGCCGACGGATGAAACCCACCGGCACCAGTACCATTTCGAAGCAATTTTCAAAGGCCGAAAGCTGCTCCCAAATGGATGTTGAATCAACGATCAAACAAGAGTATTTACAGAAAATCATTTACTTGAGAATAAGACCACTTTCAACCAGTAAAAGCCAGCGTGAAATCATTGAGCCTAATTGATCACCCGATTCCTCCGTGCCAGCTTTGGCTTTTGGGCCATGGCTACGAAGGTGTTGTAGTCGACCGCCGCAGTTGGGGCTGATGGCTAATTCAAAATAGTCAGTTGGCTATGACCAGGGCCTATAACTGGGGCAGTTCAGTCGTCCCACTGCGGGTGCTATGGTCAACTTAGCAATTGGGAGAGTCCCTCGAAGACATAACTTGGCACCACTTTCGCAACCATGGGGAGTTTTGGGTTGAGCAAGAAAGACTGTTGCATTTGTCCGTACCAAGCCCATCAGCATGAATGTTTTACTATATCAAGGGTCATCCACCAACCCTTCTGAAATCAACGACTGATTGGAGTATTTGCGGCGGCCCGTGAATTTGTATTAGTATGATTTAGCAGGCAACCGTACACTAAACCTCCCTAAAGCTTCTTTACCTTTTTGGATGCTTTTGGTAAATGTGGAGACCTTGATTTTGGCATCAGAGTTTTCATACTTGGATCAGTTTCAACGTGTTCGGAAGCTCCTCAAGTTGCCAGGGGCACCTGTATATATATACCTCCAGTAAGCCAGACAGGAACAGAAAATAGGCACCTCCGTGACATTCACTTACCAATGTTGGTTTATTAAACAACGCCATCCCATTAAGAGAAAGATCATATACTTTGTGCCCCTCGTTTCTATTGAGGATTCTCATTGGCTCAGTCATGGACGTATCCAAATCATCTTGGGGCGACCTGCAAATTCTGAACCATCAAGTTGGAATTGGTGGGAAGGTCTTTCGGCACATCTTGCAATGGCTGTGTTTCTGACGAACAGACTCTCTGATCCTACTTTTTCATCCATTCTCAATGATCTCGCTGACACAGAGGATTTATGGTAAGATTGATGGTTTGCCAATGGTTTGCCACAATTGGTCATGTTTTGCTGGTAGGGCTCCCCTTCTTTAGTGATGAAAGGCCCCAAGTGACTATGATAGCTCCTGGGACTGACCATGATGACTAACGGATTCCTAAATGCACAGCTGGAGGGTGGGGGCTTGTTGCTGGTGCAGGATGACGACATAGATTCGCCATCGATTCTTCGCACCTGGGTAGTGCTTTTTGAACAAACAACAATGATTAGTGACGTCATTGTTGAGAATCAGGGGTTGATTGATGTTGGTTGAGAATCATTTGGTGAACCACACATGTTGAATATCGCTGGTTTAGAATCATTTGCGATGATGATCATTGACGGACTTGTCGTTACCGGACTGCTGGGAATTGGAGCGGTGGCAAGTAACAAATCGTAAACAATTGTAGCAATTCGGACCATGCATTACTTGCATTTATTTTTTCCTCATGAATGATATAATTTTCCTATGTTTCCTATAAAGGGGGGGAGATTTGGAGCTAGCGTAGGGTTGTCCTCATCGTGGCAATGCTTCCAGGAAGCCACCAGGGTTGGTGGCACCGATGTCAGTCACGCTTCGAAACATTCAGCGGGATCGCGTTGCGAAGTGAATCCGATGGATTGATCAATCCAAGACCTGAAGCACCAGACAAGAATGTTGACCACTATCGGTGGTTTTAAACATGTGTTGAATATAATTCACCATTGCTGTTTTTTTCCGTCCTTGGTGATGATTGCTCTTCCGTAGCTGCTAGTCCCATATTTTTTAGCGCGACACCTGTATTCAGAATAGCAATTACCATCAGTTGTTTCATTGTTATGAACATGAGGCTCTAAGGATCCATTCTGTATATTCAATGATCATAGGTCGTCATGAGTGTTTTTCAAAACAGGGGTACTCCAAACTATCAAATACGAATCATATTTGGACCATACACAAGCCATGTTGATCCATTTTGAGGGTTCCCAAAATTTCTGAAACCACCATGTTGTTTTTTTTGGTTGGTTCATTGTTGCTTATGATCGATTATTAGCCACTGTACTGTATCCCCTGGGAAACCCTTGGAATCCCCAATCTTACCACATGTTGGTGCTACAACCATACCGTTGCCACCCGTCCATCGCAAGCGGAGGCAACGCTGCACCAGCGGAGCACGGTTGGGGACCCCAGCAAATCTCAGCCGCGACGCATGCAGCTAGTGATCATGGTGGCGAGGATAAGTAGAGTATAAACCATGATAACCATGGCTGAACCATGATGCAGTTGCAGCTAGTTTTTTTTTGTCTTTGAAAAACTTTTTTCGCTGAATTGCTATCTAAGTATGATATAAAGCATGGATAACCAGGGCTGGTCCTGTGAGTACCAAGGACTTGGCGAACAAACTGATTGTAGTGTTGACACAGACTAGACCATATACAACAGTTTTTTTGAGATGCAGAACCCCCAGAGTCATCTCAACACGGGGGATTAAGATAGCCAGCCAAATCTGGGGTCGTCTAAGAAACGATCATATGGAAGATTACAGATGATCACAAGGAATTCTGCTGTCGTTCAGAGGTATCAACATCGACGCTTTTTGATGAAGGGATGGTGATTCAACTATGATCCCAATATATAATCCTTGGTAAACTAATTATTTCTAATCACAACTACTGGGTCAGTGACCTAAGTCGTATCTCACCACCAAAAGTCGTATCATTTGGGCCGTGGCCTTGCGGGAGTGTTCATCCATAGGTATCATTTATCTTGATATGCGTTTCGATGTTGGGCCGTGGCCGTTGGGATTTGTTTGTCGTAGGCTTTCGTATCGTGCTGTTACACTGGTATTTCACCAATAGGTACGCACATATATAAACCGATTTGTTTGAGTGGCAGCCAAAGAGCTTGAGCGGAAAGATCGTGGATCTTCAGCCCTTTTGGGTCAAGAGAGGGAGAGAGGAAGAGGACCCAGAGGTGGAGAGGGAGGGAGAGAGAGGAAGAGAAAGAGAAAAAGAGAAAGAGAAAGGGAGAAAAAGAGAAAGAGGCGGGAGCCTCGCGAGGGCCTCGCGTGGTCTCGCGAAGGCCTCGCAGAGGCCTGTTGAGACAGGCAGCCTTGTCTTCACGCACCAAAAAATGACCAGCAGTTTCTGAGATGTGTCATGGTCATGAGAGTACTGTGGCCAGTAGGATCTTGTACACTGACAATTTTTTGAGTCACATGTTTACTTTTCATTTTACAAGCGAACTGCATCTTTGGAACTTTGGCCAAAGAAGTTGATGGATATGTGGAAATCGTGCCGTGGCCAGTAGGATTTATCTTAGACATGACATCCTCGAATATTGCTCCAAAGACATGCCCGCAAGGGAACTATGCCATTTTAATTATAAAGAATTGATTTCGTAGAGGGGTCTAAAATCGTGTGGCCATGGGGGTTCAGTTAAAATGATGTGACTTTCGGAGAGGTGATGTGACTTTCTGTAAACACCGTGGCCATGCAGTGATGTGACTTTCGGGGGGGTGATGTGACTTAGGGCGGTCGCTCGTAGCCACTATGAACCATTTTCTAGTTGATAGAGGTTGGAGTAGCCAGGTTGATTGGCTTGAATATTTGGAACCACAAGAACCAATCGCTAGGCACCGGTTGATGGGGCGTCGCCACAGATTCGGGAGGACGAGTGCCCACTCCAGGAGCGGACATAGCACAGGTGAACGAAGGATGTTCCCAAGCTGAATGGCCTCCAAAATTGACCCCGGAGATTTTGGCCGTATTTTTATATATTTTTGTAAGATCCAAAATCTTCGCCACTCTTGTTCACCTTGGGAAGTTCCCCAGGAGTGTTCAGCTTGTTAAGCTAGTGGAGTTCTGCCATAGTTCTACATACATAAAAGTTCGGCTTGCCATAATACCAAGTTCAACCGAAGAGATCCGAATAGTTAAGAGGAAGTTCTATCATGTTCAGCTTCTTAAACTAGTTGGTAGTTTATTGCTACTTTTTTGAAACTATTATGAGACAGCACTGCAATATCTGTCAATGAGGCAATAGAAGCGATGCGGTGATGCAATCTAAAAGGCTTTGGAAACTGCTCGTTGATGATCAATTGATGAAAATGGGAACCAAAAGGGATGATCACCATGGGTGAGCCGCAAAGAGGCTTGGCCATACAGCAAAATTACGGCATGGCATAGGAAACCTAGCAATAAGGTAGCGAAATGAGGCATTGAAAATAGGGCATCCCAAGATATTGATCTTCTCGTCGTGGGTAATGGCAAACCTGGATGAAGCGAGCCACCCGAAAGGTTGATTCATGGGGGCTATCCCCCCGTTCAGCCCACTGGTTTCCCATTAAGCCATGGTACCCCCTAATCAATCAACCTGTGGAATGTACCATTATTGTTGGTCAACAACTATCCACATATTACAATGGTCTTACAACGGTCATAACTCCTTATCAACCACATCCAAGGAACCAAAAATAATAACTGGGGGATACCGCCCCAGTCAATAAACCAGGCGGCCCCAATCAATAAACCAGGCGTTAACAACAGTTGGCAGCTGTGCGGGCTAAGGTGCTGGCATGCCTCGGCGTTTTCGGCCTTTGGTCCTATGCAGCAGTGGTTTTTGTGTCTCGGCTTTCTTTCTTGGGATGGTGTGATACTACTTG
Organism: Symbiodinium kawagutii; assembly: GCA_009767595.1. NCBI lineage: Eukaryota > Dinophyceae > Suessiales > Symbiodiniaceae > Symbiodinium > Symbiodinium kawagutii. The sequence continues at coordinate 21,737 of VSDK01027616.1, forward strand.
GAGCTGGGGAATGATGTTTTTTTTCGTCTCTAAAAACAGTTTTTGGGACCATGGTGTGATACTGATTACCTGAGGGTTTCTCAAGCCAGTTTGGGGACCCCAAAGTTGTGGTTGGTTTATCACTTTGAACAACTAATATCAGAAGATTTGGGGCTCCTCTATTTTGAGAAACACCTGGTAAAAGGATGATCAGGGGGACAGATTGGGTAGAATGAGATGGGCATTGATGGGCTAAAAGGAATCTGCTTGCCCCATGTTCCTCTATTGTTCTGTTGTGATCTCTTTTTTGGGGATGTGAAGACTGCACAGCGTGCCCACAATTGAAATCCTCGCCGGACCTTCTTCGATTGACCAGGTTTTTTTGGATGCTTGTGATTCTAGCTGCTTGTTTCTTCAATTCAACTATGATCACTACTTGACATTGAGAGTTACAGCTTCCAACAATAGAATGGATCCGAATGGATCCGAAACAGTGCCGCAGAATTGGCAAAAACACTGACCTTGCCGGCTGAGACCACACCCTTTGCACGGCGCTTGGATGAGTACCTGAAGACTTCAGACAAAGCCTCGTTGCCGTTGGACAAGCCGCTGAAGGACCATGATCCAGAAATTGGGAAGACAACATTTGCTGTCTGGTGTTTTAAACATTTTTATTTTCCCCAGTATTGCCAAATGATTGGTTGGGTGACTAAAATTTGTCATCGGGTTTGAAACCACCAACCAGTCTGGCTTAGTCCCTAGTCACTCCTAGTCAGGGTGGTGCCCACTAACCATGCAAGACTAGCTACTATAAATCGGGAAAGTAACCTGCTTTGGAGCTGAACTATTCTTGTCCAAACCCATCTCAACATTTGTGAAGCATGTCTAAACATGACAATTTCTGGCTGGGCCATGCCCCTGATGTGTGGTGGCACTGTCTCGTCACTTAGGGTGAGTTTCAAATCGAGCTCCTGAGTTTCTTCACTAATCACTCCAACAAATGGATGATGTAAACGCAGATTGCCGCCCACCCCGTTTGATCATGTTTGAACATATATTTGTAAAATTGTTTTTGGGCACGTGTGTAGTGATTGATACGTATACACACACGCACACGCACACGTATGTGTCCCAGGTTTAGTGAACACATTTTCACAGGTGTGTTCTTAGAATCTGCTGCATGTACAGATTCACACGCGCATGTGTACAAAACGGAGGGCGTGTGTGTGTGTGTGTGTGTGTGTGTGCATCATAACATGAAATACGTGGGTGTATTTGCGCGCATGGTTTGTATACTAATGTGGAAATTATCATATGCAGACATTTGTGCTGTAAGATGGTACGTTTGTGTTTCCATTGATGCATATATGGTCGTTTCTTGAAATAGGGGACCCCCTAAATCACCCAATATCAGCCATTGTTAGCAATCAGCCATTCATTTTTTGGGGTCCCCTACTGTAAGAAACCACCATATGTGTTTATCAGTCTGCACATGTTGAAACTCACACATTTCTGTATATTATGAGAAAAAACTTTCAGTTCATAAACAACGGTGTATATGCAAGTGTGTATGTAATGTGTGTAAGATGGGCATCTTATGCATGTGAAATGCCAAAACTTACAAATTCACCCACCACACTTTCCCGCGAACTGGGAAACTGAGTCAAACTGAGCAGCTACTGAACCATTGACCTCCCATTCCCTAATGTCGTTCGCTGTTAATGCATGATGAATGGTCAATGCTAGTTCATGGTCAAGGAAAGATTGCTGATACTCCTTGAAAATGATTGATGCAGACCACTGGTCAATCACATTAACGCGCAGAAATCTTCAGGGATGCGTCATAGTGGTTGAAACATATGTTTTCATTAAGTTATTTGACAAGTCAATGGAGGTTGCTACCGCCCAGCAACATTGATATTCAATGATGCTGATGTTGTCCGTCCAGCTACCATATTCACAATATGTGGCTGCAAGCACTCAGGGTTGTAGCAATTGTGTGCTGGTTCGTCCAACATCCAAAGCACAACTGGTGGTTCGAGGGAGTTGGGACAAGGGGCACGTGATGGCACGTGCGAGGAGAGCAAATCTGCCAAGAAGGCGCACTGACTTGGATGCAGCGATGGTTGAGGTACATGCGTAGGGCAAACTGTATTTGGATGCTTAATCTTGCTCAATGACATTTCCAATTTGTCCCAGTTTGTGAAAGAAGCTTTGAAGGTGTTCAGATGTTCTCTTCTAGGCACCGGCTGGTCCCCAATTTTCTTTGGTTTTGACCGGACAACTTTTTGATCACAACAGTTTTTCTCCGTTTGGTTGCGTTCATGCCAGTGGCGGTTCCATCATCCTCCGGTGATCATGATTGAGATGGGAACGGCCGTCGACAAACCTTTGAGTTCACACGACGCGATCGGATCAATGTCTGTCGATGCATACTGATTGGCTAGATGCCTGTTTCTACGCGTTTTTGTTGATTGATTGTGATGTTTTTTTTGGATTTCTGTTTCATGATTGATCATGAGTACAGTCAGTAGTCAGTAGTTCGCAAAAACAAGAGCTCTTGATTCACCTACTCAGCACTATGTAGGTATCCCTTATTCCCAGCAAATGGTTTGGACAATTTGATGCGCAATGATCAACGGGAATATGCTGTGAAGGTTGAAGATTGATGACGCCCAGCGGTGATGGGTCTAGGATTCCCAGCATTTCCATGGTGGACTTTTTTCCCCAATGAGTGATCAGAAGTTCAATGATTGTTCCGGGCGATGGCGGCAGATGTTCTCCCTGTCCCTGATTGTTTGTGTTAGTACCAACGCTGCGATGAGACCAGTCAGCTAATTATATCACAAGACAGGTAAGACTGATGGTGGCCATACCAGAACGGATGGTAGAAATATGTTTATGGTTTATACATATGGATGGTGATGATATATTTATGGATGGTAGCAATACATGGTGGCCAAAGTTGTATTGCCTGATTTAAGGTCAGCAACAATGACGGGTTTATATAAATGACCAATAGTCAGACCCCGAAGCAATAGTTTCTTCGTCTGACACACCCATTTTAGGGCTGTGTCTGATGGGTCTGTCCACAAGTGGTGTACCACCAAATCTGATGTGCTTGTGGGTCGCAAGCATATTTATCCAAAACAAAACTGTTTTGTTCATTCATTGATGCCCCCAAATCATCCAATATTCGTGATTCGCAATTATAAACCAACCATTTTTGGGGTCCCCTATTTTAAGAACCCCCTTGTTGTTGGATGTTCACTCGGTGGGGTACTGGGAACCCGCAACCATGTCTGTTGGAACGGATCGTTTTTGGGACAGTCGTTCTCCATTCGGAGACAACTCCAGGTTCGTCTATGGCTGGATGGCCACACGACTGTTCATGTCACTGAGAGGGATGACAAAGAAGGCTTGTAGACGTGAAGTTTTCAAGGCCGATCACGGCTCACATATAGTCACCGATGATCAGCCCACCATGATCCTCTCCACCCATCTCCACCCCTGATAAATCTCCAACCTTGAACTTTCCACACAGCAACCATGCGGCGAGGTACCCCAGTGGCTCAGTGAACTCGATGATTTGGGATATGTTGACTCGGACACCTACAGGTGCGCGTTTGGGAAGGCTTACCCCCACTTCAGTTGTCACATGATCCGACTGGGATGGCAGATACATGGTGGTTTCTTAAGATAGGGAACTCTGAAGAAGGGTGGGTTTGTCACTCTCAATGTTTAATATGGGATGATTTTGGGAGTACCGCTGAAAAAACAGCATTTTGTGCTTATTTGGTGCTTGATTTCATGATGAGTTCCATTCAATGGTGATGTTAGCCCGATGTTGATGGTAGCCCTACAACTGGTTGATCCATGTCTGGTAGGGGCGGGGACCAAGCCCTGGATCCCGGGGTGACGCGGATGGTGTGAGCCACCGTGTCGTTTCGTGTCGCGGTTGAGATGGTGCACAGACAAGGTGGACAGCCCAGGTGCACAACGTGCCAAGGTGTCACAGGTATGGTAGAGGTACACTGTGGTAATGTTGAAAGGTAAATCATAACCTCCCCTTCTTTCAATACCCCCTTTTTAGAGACCTATACAAAAATCATTTGGAGAGATCCGAATTGTTATTGATGAATAAGGAATTCAATTGGCAGGAAATCCAGAAGAGATTTTAGTAGCGTATGGCTAAATGAATTGGCTAATTGTGAGGGATAATTAAAACCAGAACTCTTCAACATTTGGATCATGAATTTAGTATTGCTAAATGAATTGGCGTATTGTTGAGGAGAATTTCAAACAAATTAGAGACCATCAGATGAAGATACTTTATTTAGGGGGGTTAAAACAAACATTTTATTTAGAGGGTCTCAGGCTTCAAGGCTACCCCCTTTGTGAGATTGTTTTTTTTTATTTCCGGATAGGGTTTTGAATTAGGAATTGATCAATTGAGGGGTGAGAACTTTTTCAGATATCCAACATCTGGATCTTGAGTTTAGTATTGCTAAATGAATTGGCGTATTGTTGAGGAGAATTTCAAACAAATTAGAGACCATCAGATGAAGATACTTTATTTAGGGGGGTTAAAACAAACATTTTATTTAGAGGGTCTCAGGCTTCAAGGCTACCCCCTTTGTGAGATTGTTTTTTTTTGATTTCCGGATAGGGTTTTGAATTAGGAATTGATCAATTGAGGGGTGAGAACTTTTTCAGACATCCAACATCTGGATCTTGAGTTTAGTATTGCTAAATGAATTGGCGTATTGTTGAGGAGAATTTCAAACAAATTAGAGACCATCAGATGAAGATACTTTATTTAGGGGGGTTAAAACAAACATTTTATTTAGAGGGTCTCAGGCTTCAAGGCTACCCCCTTTGTGAGATTGTTTTTTTTTGATTTCCGGATAGGGTTTTGAATTAGGAATTGATCAATTGAGGGGTGAGAACTTTTTCAGACATCCAGCATTTGGATCTTGACTTTAGTATTGCTAAATGAATTGCCTAATTGTTAAAGATAATTTCAACAAATTGGGACAGGGTTCAGGGTTTTTGTTTCACCAACTTTGGTTGCCCAGAAATTTGGGCCGTACTTTATTTAGGTGGGAGTTATTATTGCAAACGGGGATTGGGCGTACTTTATTCCGGGGGGGTTATTAGTTACCTTTCAACATTATTGTAAAATGCAATAAGCTCTTGAAAGTGCGCATTCTTTTCCCACACCTGTTCCGGCTGCTCCGACGTCAACACAAAGGGGGTTCCTCAAGTCATAGGGGTACCCCCAAATCATCTAATAGCAGTCATGTTGATATAGTATTAAACCCACCCTTTTTTGGTTCCCTATGGCTTGAGAAACCACCACAAGAGTCCCCATTTAAAGGGGTGAATCACAGGCAGTTCATCGACACAGCGATGGAGATGGGCAAACTGGACGAGGCACTGTGACGGGAACACCAAAGGGATGTATCATGTTATAGCCAATAAGTGACTCATACATTACATGATGATTAATTATATGACATTACCCACACATCATTATATTCTTCATTTCATCATCTCATCTCATCTCATCTCATATCATATCATATCATGTGATATTATATCATATCATGTGATATCATATCATATCATTTCATCTCATGTTTTCATCTCATGTTTTCACAGGTTCCGAGTCCGACGTTTTTCATGTCTCTCCGAGTCTCATCTCTTTCCAGGCTCGAACCTGGGCCGAGAAGGCCCGCGCGGAAGGCAAGCCGCTGACGGAAGACGACCTGCAGAGTCTCATTGGTCAGGCGCAGGGCGTGGTTCGCGGCGTGGTTCACATCGAGCGAAGACAAGACGTGGTGGTAACCCTATGGGAACCCCAGAAGTTATGGTTGGTTTATTACTGTCAATGGTTAAGAATGATGTGGGGGTAGCCCTATGGTTTGAGAAACCACCATTTCTTTCAATCAAACATTTCTTTTTGATATAAAGGATGAATTGGGGTCCCCTATATTGAGAAACACCTATGCAAACAAGCCACTAATCAGAAGACTGGTGACTGTTGAGCGATCATGAAATTGCTCTTATTTGAACAGAATGTTGAGGACCACTTGTTTGCAATGGTGGGAGACCAGTAATCATGGTTAGATATCGTGCGAACATCAGGACCGACAAGGATTTATTTTCTCCCCGATATTCCATTGAAGCTGTGATCAAGATATTGAGAATTAACAAACCTATACTGGTGTTAGGGTAGGACCAACAGGAGGACTGCAATACGGGGATGACAATGGGCGCGCTGACGACTATGCGTAGAACATGACATCTGTGTGTGTTATTTCTAACTCTTAAGAACCAGCCAACTCCTATACATGCGACGAACCATGGTGTTGATTAGCTGTTCGATCGCTTTAGGCATTAGGCAAAACAAGTTAAAACCGGACTCGAGTGCACTCCGCCTGATGCTGTCAGCTGGGTCCCATGGGCATAGGGCATTGGGGCCGCAGAACAGATGGGAGATGCTAGTGATAGAAGTGACAAAGTGACTTACATTTGCGATGATGTAATTGATGCAATGTGTACACACAGACATGTACAATTATCCACATATGTGTACATGTATGTATTTGTTTATGGACGCATATGTTTGAAGAGTAGTTGCTGCACAACCCGCCGCAGACGGTTGAAGTGGTTGACAGATGTTGACAGTCAATCAAATTTCACAGCTGTTTCAAAGGTATTTCATAGGCATCTTATAGGTATTTTATGGGTATTTCATGGTATTTCATAGGTCAATAATGGTTTTTTATCCTGCATTGGAATGTTGATGAAAGTATGCCAAAGGATCGTTGACAAGGTTAGTGAGCATAATGGTACTACTTGACAGTGTTTGAGATTGTGATAGGTAGTCATCATTGATGGGTGATGGTACATTGAATCACTTTGACTATTTTTGTCTTTGGGGTTTGTTGGCGCTATCAAGCACCTTTGCTTGTGCTTGCTGGTGAAGACCAGCCCCAACTAGTCAGGATGTCCGACCCATCTCAGGCAGACGCAAACACCAGGGGTGAAGGTATTGGTGGTACGTGCCTGCACAGTGGTGGGATTATTGTGGGAAAAGTGCAAATACATTGTGCAAACATTGGTATGCCAATCTTAGAGTCCCAATTCTACATGGTCGTTTTTCAAGTCATAGGGGTACACCCAAATCATCCAGTGTATTAACCATGTTTATAGCAGTAAACCAACAATAACTTGGAGTTCCCCAAACTGGCTTGAGAAACCACCTCATTTGGCACGCTGGGCCTTCAACGACAGGCCTTGACCAAAGACGATGCAGCGGCTGCGCAGCTGTGGCTAGTGCGTTTGCCCAGCAGGGCCCTGTTTGTTCTCGCAGATGATTGGTGGATGCTTGATGGTTGATGAAGGTTGAGGACGATCTGGTTGGTTGTGTCAAACTTTCTTATTCTCCCTAGTGATTCTCAACAAATGGTTGGTTGACAGTCGGTTGACAAGCATATTTTTTATAGGGGTTAAAACAACCAACCGGTGATGCTTGATGTCATGCTTGATGGTGGTGGATGATGATGATGATGATGATGATGATGATGATGATGATGATGATGATGATGATGATGAAGATAAAGATGATGATGATGATGATGATGATGATGATGATGAAGATGAAGATGAAGATGACGACTTATGGTTGCCGGTGGTTCTTGATGGTCACTGATGAGGATGGCAATGCAGATAACCATAACGATGATACGAAAGATGAGGATTGCAGGAGGCCCTCCCCGAGTACATCTCAGTTTATGTTTTTGTGATTTCCTGTATCAGGGACCATGATGAAGCATCTTGGAACATGACTAAATAAGCATCAAGCTGAAAGCTGATCATCACTAACCATCATTAACCGTCATTAACCATCATTAACCATCATTATCACTAATCATCATTATGCTGATTAGTTGTGATAAATCATGCTTAATCATTAATCAACCAACCGTCCGCCGCTCTTGATCCATTGGGATCGGGCGGCAAGTGGTGCCGCATCGCCCCTAGGAACAGACGTTGGCGACAGATTTGTCCACACGTCAGAAGCGGAAAATCTGCTTCCTCGCTGTCGCTTGGTACGACACATCTGAGTTCATCAGGTTAAGAGTGAAGACTGGCTGGTGGTTGGGAGGGAGCTGCTTGGAGCCAGGGGTACCCGGGACGGGACGCCTTTTAAAGGGGCCTTGAATACGGGGGAGCGAGGCCAGGACGGGATGTCAAGTTGACCACGACTCGATGCTGCCATCAGGTCTTCCTGGTAGCGCGAAAGATGGGTTTCAGGGTCTTGCACGACATCTTGGAGAAGGGCGGAGAGCAGCCGAATCATTGGATCCGCAACAAGGTGGACCGGCGCAGCATCGGCAACTGGGAAGTGGGGAGCTCCAACATCGGTCCAAAAACGAGAGGCATGTTATATTTCAATTACCAAGCCCTAGACAAAAAAAACATGTTACTAATAGCATGCTAATAATATCTACCAAAAATTGATAAAGCGTTATTAATTATGTTTTCCCGGTGTTTGAGCATAATGCAAGAAGTGATATTTGATACATTTGGACTCTCCCTTTTGAGCAGTTTGTTCCTACATTGTAGTCCCTGTAATCGATGATAGCCATGGACCTCCATCCTGAACTATGCCTCGCGGGTTGTGAAGTGTGACCTGTTCAGGATGGGTTGGAAGCTAGAAATTGGCAGTCAGCAGAACGCACAAGTGGATGATCTCAGTTGGACCTGAGATAGCCACCGGGGTTGATCAATCGGGGAGTCCCCAAAGTGGCATACCGACCACCGTTCTGAATCCTGTGATTGGGGCTAACACTATCCCACTCACTGTCCCGTTGGTCATACCTATGATATGCCACATTTAGGTACTATCCTGGGTAAACACAATCCTGTTGGCAGTTTATGGTGATTTCTCAAAATAGGGACCCCACAATTATCATCCAGTTTATTAGCCATTTATAGTAGTAAACCAACCATGTTTGGGGTACCAAAATGGCTTTAGAAACCACCTTAACTATGTCGTTACCACTATCCTAGGGCTGTCGCGTGTTGGCTCCTGTGTGTCCACCGGTTGCCTCCGCTCGCAGTCCCGCTGGTTGCTGGAGATTTTGAGAGCCACACGGGCTGGCGGTCTGGAGCGACTAGGACCGGCAGATCGAAAGCGGGAACTACCCCAAGCTGAGTTGGTACTCCGGCTTTCTAACCATGAAGCAACTAAAGATAGACATACATAGATAAAGATAGACCAAGATATATGCATAAGAAGGTATATCTCTACATTTGTGGAGAATGGTGATATCATTGCATAACATCATACATTTGATGACACTCCAGATCCGCAAGAATCTAGGAACCATATTTGGGCAATCACTGAGCATGGTGGACCATCCTTGAACAAACAGGGAAGATCATCAGCCAACGGGAATTCCTGTATTCCACTGTTCCTACGGATAGTGCGGAGGTTGGGAATGCTATCCAGGTCAGCTGATACGTCCAATTCCATGTAGCAATCCACGAGATGGGCTTGCAAAATCTTGCAGAACCTGGGCCATGTGACAAGCCTCAAGATGTGGGAGATCTCCCTTCTCCCAGATCTTCCTATCTTGGGGAATACACGCGGGTAGACAAACTCATATGGTTTGCTCGTAAGATCTCGTAAGTGTGCGTGGAGATTTCCTGAGACCACCAACATCCATCAAATTTTGGGGATTTCTTGGATTCAAAAGGGCAAGCCGAACACCAGTACAGAAACATCACCAGCACAAACATTTTTCCAGTTCTGCGCAGTTTGCGCAGAGTGTCAGACTGGATGACTATTCTCAGTTGTAGTCAGTGTTTGTACTTATTGTTGGTGTCGATCCCATGTATATCCAGTTGATTCAAGTTGGCTGGATCCATCAAGCGGCTACCAGACTCTATTGACTTTGCCAATGAAATGTAATGAATCATAAATATATATATATATAATATATATATATATCTGAATCCGGATCAATCAGAACATGTGACAATCCATAGGCAACACGGCGCCAGGAGAACGTCTGGATGATGCTCTCCAGGTAGGCGCGTGAGCCCCAGTGATGGTCCGATCGCAGCCGAACTCAGGGAGGCCAGGAGCAGCCTTGGAATTCGGGTGATCCGGCTACATGAAAACCTGGCAGCACAGTTATAATATGAACATAACATATATGAACCAGTAGGACTTAGTAGGATATTTTTTTGAAGGCTTGATCAAATGTATCATTGTGCAGTCGAGGTTTTGTCACCTGAAGTCGATGGTCGGACGACATCTTGAAGCCCCCAATCGTTGGACAAACTTCCAGTTGTTGGCCTCAAACTTAGGGGGCAAACTCTCTCACGTAGAGCTTTTTACCATTTCAGAGAGTGGTTAGGATAGAGATTACAGAGATCAAATATTTCAGATAGTTTGGGATGATCTAATCGCAAATTAATATTCAAAATCCAGATTTGGGATCATAAAAATTGCGCATTTCTTAAGATTTTTGAAGTGCCGGGCACCAGAGATCCAGGTCGAAGCAGATCACAGCGTCTTCAGATACGTCCTCTATGAGGCTCTCAAGGCCCGTGGTTTCTCGGCGAACGGCAGCAAAGCCTCGGCACTTCCCGTGGCGTCGGGTGGTGAGCTCAATGCGATACACACAAACTCCGGGCGCTAGTACTGTAGATCTTTGAATTTTGAAAACGTTTGATAGATTTGTTTGATAGATTTGTTTGATAGATTTGTTTCCTTTTTTCTTAAACACAAATCTTTAAATAAAACAAGTTTGGTATTTCGGATTGATATTTGAAATCACAGCGTGCCGGTGTGTGTATTGCTACGTCCCACCGCATGCCGTGGCCAACACTATGAGTCTGCTAGGAGTCAGCAACGAGACTCAACCAGAGCCCGTGGGCTTGGTAGGTCCCTGACATGGACTACGTCACCAAATGGTTCGAAAAAGCCGTGCGCCACGGTGTGGTGCCAGAAACGCCAATCGTGCCTTGGTGAAGGGAGGGAGATCTGTTGGAAGCTGATGGGGTTGGTCAGGTCATTGAGGTGACCCAAATCCTGAGTTTGACCGACAGGGGGTACATGGGGAGACACGCCCATGACGTATTTTTTTTTGGACGCAGCATCAATCCTGTTGCCTGCTAACCCATGCTGACCCGTAACAATGATAAGGAAGTTCACCCACCCAGGTCAACCATCTTTAACCATGTCAACAGATAGTCAACCCAATGACCCTGTGGAGAGACCCATTAACCATCTCTCCTATCAACCCAGATCTTGGTGTAGAGAGACCCAGCCTGGTGAGTTATCCCTTTGTCCCATGACCTGTTACTTGGACCCACCCATGGCACATGGTGGCCGTGGCTCCCTATGGCTCAGGTCAACCATATCATTGGAGAGGCCCGGTGCTGATTGCTCTGCAAGAATTCAACGCTTTCATCGTTGCGGATCAATACCAGCTATCACACAACGGTAAATGATGTAAATACCGATCCCAACAGCAAGATGAGGACGACAAGAAGCACACCAACCAACACAAATCGCCACCGTCATGGGTTGAAGGCACGGGATTTTAAACAATGTCCAGTGGAATGCGAGGAGATACCACACATCTTTAACCTCGAGGCAGACCGACATCCCATCATTTCTTAAGTGGGAACGACCACCATACTTTTAGGGTACTTCACGAGAAGCACCAAGTTATCCACCAAGTGGGCCTCTTAAATGCAGAACATGTATTAACATGTAAGGTAAACCCAACACTTGGAGCATTAAATCTTGGAATCCAGAAGTGCTTTAGTTTCAAATCGGCTGGGTTTCGTCAACACCCAAAATAGCCAGTGGCCTTGCCGCCAACGGGCTGAATGGAATCGCCCAACCAGGTGCAGTATATACTGGTCACATAGGATCATCATATATGAGATGATTCAGCACATACTGGTACTATAATATCACCTGGGGTACAACCAAAGTTATCTTAGTCAAGGGTAGTATTCGGAGGGTTGTGGGATTCAGAGATGGATTTGAAGTTTGGACAAACAACAATACACTCACCAAAACCATCCAAAACCAATCATGTACCAAACCTGCAAAACTTGAATACACTCACAAAACCCCAATGATCTTGTGCCACACATTAGATATTGACCGTCGCTCACATGATATCAGATAAGAACCCGGTATCACCCGACTCAATAAATAAGTGAACATACAACATATATACATATATTATGCAAAATACCATATAATGTTTTAAAATGTATTATGCAGTATTCTATATCATTCCAACTTGACTGTAAAACATGCGCCCATTAGATATGAAAACATGATATAATCTTGAAGACATAATGCATAATGTAACATGTAATCTTTTACGCAATCCGCTATTTGTGCGGCATATTAGTATAAGGCATGACATAAGACATTATGCCTCACATGTGTGCATAATCTGCGATATTAGTATATAGTAATCGAAGTTGTCCATGCCGATATTAGTACAAGATAATTTGGTTATTATTAGTAGTATCATTAGTTATTATTGGTTTTATTGGTTATTATGAGTCATTATTAGTTTTTCTTACTTATTATTAGTATTAGTACATGAGAATAAAAGATCATCGGCAACACATTAGTATTATAATCCATGAGAACATAAGATCATCAGTTGTTCTTACCTGTTATTAGTAATAGTAATCTTACGAATATCAGAAACGTATCATGCCGCATCTATGCCGCTGGTTTTCATCACTTCCGCGGCAACTCGGAGCCACTGGCCGTGGCCAGGTGGCCAAGATTCAGGGTCTGGCCTCAGCAGAGGAGTTTCAGCAGTTGATGAATTGAGTGGTCAGGGATCCAGGTTTTCGTGAATAGTTTTTGATGAATCATGACAGTGATGAATCCAGCGATCTTGAATTCAAAGATATTCAAAGTCATCTTATGAATAGTTTATGAAGTGAATGATTGAAGATCGAGATGCTTAACCACTGTGAAACCACCATTAGTTGAGTTGATGACCGTGGCTTACTCTTTGAATCGGGAGTTGGCCATCGCTCAGAAAAAGGTCCGGTTGGATTTCAAGAGTCAGTGCAGAGGCCGTTGCTGCTGCGGCTGTCAACATTGCCTTGATATGTTCAGTGGCAGCAGTTTTTAAAGATCTACAATCCATTCAAGAAGCTTTGAACATCAAAGTAGATGTAAGATTTCCTTGAACAATTCCTTGTTTTTTTTTGAAGATCAATTTCATCTATTTTTGAAACCAACCAAGTTTGCACTGGACAACCGGCCTCAAAGTCGCCGCTGCTGCATCCACGGGCAATCAGAAATTATGAGCGGCCAGGTGGCCGTTGAATTTGTCAGCGCACTCATTTGGAAGGAGATTGATGGGCTTATAACTCATAACCATTGATCATGCTTAATGATAGGTTAATGATAGGTGGGTTTGCCAACAAGATTGGTGAAACAACTATTGGAAGGTGGTATGACCCTAACAATGACCATTAAAAATGGTTATTGATAGGGGATTATTCCCATGAATTATAGGGGATATATGATGTACCAACTACATGGTGGTTTCTCAACACAGGGGACCCCAAATACATGTCTGGTTTGTTCTTATAAATGTCTGATAATGGATGATTTGCAGGAGGTACTCCTATTTTGAGGAACCACGGTATAATCATCGTAGAGACTGGCGCAGCCAATGTTGGAACCGCAGCCAGGAAGGCGTATCTCTTCTTCTCGCTCACGGCGTAGCATTTTGAAGATATCTTTAAATTGCAGGGGTGAATTTTCAGGAGGGTTCCAAGTGACGTCTAAAAATCGTGTATAAAAACGCTGTATAAGTAAACAAATGGGTGTTTCTCAAAATCGGGTACCCCCAAATCATCCAATACTAATCATGTATAGTAATACTCAACCATTTTTAGGGGTTCCCTATTCTAAGAAACCACCAAATGGGTAATTCTCCACATGCTATTGTTTTGGGTGTTTCTGCAGATTGTAAGTGTAAAAGTTGTCCCAAAAATGTTCGTTTCCCTCAGAGTCGGTTTTCACAATTCGCCAGCCATTGATACACACAAGTGGCGTGACATAGTCTTTACCCTGCAACTCTTAGTGTTGGTTGGTGGTTTCAAACATTTTTATTTTCCCTAGTATTCACAAACGGTTGCTTGGCGGACTAACATTTTTCATAGGGGTACTTCAACCGTAGGGCTGAAACCAGCAACCAGTATAGTGTTGGAGAACTACAAGGGTCAACCAGTGCAAACATAACTGCTAAACATAATACGCCCCTGCTGGTGAGGAGTGGTTCGAAAAAGCCACCAGTGCTGGTGTCAAGCCCAACGTGTGGAAGCCCAAACCCGCCACCTCTCCGCGCCCGCCGTGTGACTTTGCGTAGCGAGAGACCAGGAGCCGCAGGGTTGGGTGTTTCTCAGAGTCGGGGTACCCTCAAATCATCAAGTTTCTGAACTCCTCACGCGCGAACGAAAGTCGCAGTGAACAGGCCCTTCCAGGTGGGGTACCTGCGCACACTAAGAAAGAAACATGAAAGATCGTTGCGGCTAATTGCCCCTTGAGAAACTGTACGTCGGGGATGCAATGAATTATCCTCCGCGACGACTGACGTAGACCTCTTGGTACAACTGGTTGTATCTTTTGAATCTATCTTCCACAGACAGTTCTGGAATCGTCGGTATCTCAAACAGCGGGCTCACATGCAAGTCAGGAAAGGGGCTGGCCATGTTGCCCTTTCCAGAGAGACATCTCAAGAACTCTTGGATGGCCTGCATCGTTTCATTTTGTCGGTGCATGGTTGGACGGCATGGAATGCCTGCTGCTTTTGAAAGGTAATTCAAATGCTTATGGGATGAACAAACAGAGTGCTTAAAAGAAGGAAACCACTGCACTTGAGAGATTGTGCAAATCTGATTCAAAGATTTTTGGAGAACAAAGGCTTGCTGTGACACGGCTCTCTTGGAAGGTGGCTGCATGTGAGACTCTGGTGAAAAGTATGGAAGGTAAACTGATTTGGCTCCCAATCCGGAGAGCCGCATCGGAAAGGCCAAGCCAGTGGTCACATAAAAATTGACCCAAAGCTCGAACCAAGAGATGCCCCAATCATCCTTTTCGGAATATTCAGGTGATATTCCGGCTGGCCACTTGAGCGACTTGCACCAGGTGATCAGGGCATAGGCTAAGCGCGATCCCTGTTGGCAAGCCTGAAGAACATATTCAGGAGGCATTGGATCTTCAGTGAAGTGGATGTAGGACACATCTTGGTATGAAGACAGGAATGCTACTGCCTCCTGTCCAAAAATGTGTTTGGGCATTCTGGCATTCTCGGGCTGTGGTAGCGGAGCACCCGCTACTGCTTGGTTGGCGCGATGTTTCATCAAAGCTGTTCGTGCAATGTTAAGGGCGATGAGGAAAGCCAAAACTTTCTTGAGTCTGGATCTCTCCTCTCTATGGAAAGCTGCGCACACCTGTGCTGCGGAAGAAAGTACGTGGGGAATGGCCTGCAAAGCTGCGGAAGCAGCAAGATCTGCACAATGATTCCCAAGAATAAAATACAAGTCATGGATATCTGTTGCAGAATCAAATGATCTATGGCTCTTGACCTTGTGCATGCAATGCTGAGCCGGATTCCACAAGGTCTGTACAATTTGTATCAAGTCCTGATTGGGAGACCCAGGCCCAGTGAGAGAAGGGTCCCTCAGTTCCACTTTTTTCACGATAGTCATGACGTATGATGCGTCAGTAACAAAACGGACCTGGTTGCACAAAGTACATTGGAGCGATGCCTGCAGGGCCAGGGTAAAAGCGTACAACTCAGCCCTGGGGACATTCTGAGGCCCAGGTACAATCCCTGTGGTCAAAGTTTGGAATGCTGGGAAGGCGGGAGGTCGGCGAAAGGCGAAATCTGCCGAAGCTTGGAAAAAGGATTCATCTGGGCTTGTATCTTGAACCACTGAGAAACCTGCAAGGCGAGCAAGACAATCAGTGGTATGAAGGGCACCCCCATCCGTGAAAAAAGTTACCATATGTCGATCTAGGTTGACTGGATGAGGTGGTGCTGTCTCGGGAAGTGCTTGGAGCAAGGCATCAAAAATGGCCTGATCAGGGCAGGCTTGGGCCAATGGAAAATAGACCCAATCGGGTCTATGCTCAGTGAGAATGGAGACAGCTTCTGGATGTTCCAGTCGCACCTGGGCAAGGGCGCTGCATTCAAGGATCCTATGATTCCTGGAGTCTTGGGCCTCACAAAGGTGGCATGAACCTTCAGTCGATTTGTCCCACCTTGCTTTGATGGACTCACTCTGAAACGCTCCCAACAAATTGTGGAGCAAGAGCTTCTGATGGGCATCAGGAAAGGTCACGAAACATTGAGCCGTGAGTCTGGCATGCAGGTGACATTCCCCAATTCCTTTACGATTGATCTCATTGACGAGGAATCTGGGCCACCAGGTGCGAAATGATTCTTTGATGGATTTGGAAGAATCTGTGAGGATATTGCATCGATGAAAAGGGCTCAGAAAAATCACACCATCATCATTCAATGACAGGCCCACTTGATCGAGATATTTCCTGAAAGAGCCTGCTGGTCCGAAAGTACGAGTGGCCTCATCGGAGCATGCAAGTGTCAAAAACTGCTGAGCCAACGGTGCATCAATCTTATGCAAGCGACGTACCTGGCAAGCAATGGTGTAAAGAATCACCAAAAAAGGGTCATCAAGGTATTTGGACAATGCAAAGGGTGCCATGAAGGGAGAAGCGAAACCACGAGATCCAATGAAGGCAAATACGATCGCTCTACGAAGATCATCAAAATGTGAAGGTCCTATGAAGTTGGAATCAGCTGCATACAATGCCAATGGGAAAGCCGAAGTCTGAATCAGCTTACACTTTTGTTGCACCGTGCATGGTAAATGGCGCAGACGACGGATGCGTTGACATGCGTTCTGAACCTTATCTTTGATAAAGTCAACAAAGTGCCTACGATTGTAAGAGATGACCTCACCGAGGTCCTTGACATGTTCCAATATCTTGATGGTAATGTCAAGTGCAGGGAAAAAAAGTTGCAAGAGCTTACTACTCTCACGGAATTCTTTGGTAGTGCCCCAAGCCCAGGATTTGGAGAAATCAACCACCACTCGAAGGGCACAAGTAAGGTTGAGCATTTTGATGAAGGCCTGTCGCTGATCAGCCATGATCGATGTGACCCATGACCAATTGTCAGCATATCCGTAGGGCACTACGGTTGCCGTACGGAGTCGACAGAAGAAAAGGAAAGAAAGTGCCAACATGCCGAGCACACTCAAGCAACATCCTTCTGGGAGGCCTGTCGTACTATCGAGGGGATCACCAAGGTCAAATCCTAATTGAGGCATACGACGCATGTTCGACAAAGAGGTGACCCAAAAGTGACAAACCCAATCAGGGACGCCAAGGCGTCGGAAGAGGTGCACGAAGGGTCTTCTTCCGAATGTGTTGAATGCTTTAATTAAATCGAGGGAAAACCCCCCCAGCTGAGTGCCCGCTTGAAGGGCTCGCTCTATATCGGACTTCTGGAGAAAAGCCAAATCTTTGACTCCCCGGAAGGGGAGTCCTCCACTGATCTGCTTGGGGAAATACTGAACCCAAACCCTTGTGATGCATCTAAAGATCAGCTTACCAAAGAGTCTGTACAGCGCCGATAAAATCGTGATTGGTCTGATATCACCCAAACCTTTCAAGTCATCCTTTTTTGGAAGAAGCATTGTACGGGCCAGCATGAGTGCTGGGCCGAAACCTGTTTGGCATACACGGGCAAACACACTGGTGAGATCACGGACAGCCTGAAGGAGGAGAACCTTAAGTTCCTCATGCCTCCATCCGCAAATGCCAGCAGCTTTGCCATCGCGAAGTTGCTTGATCATTGTCAGCCAAAGGGTGGTATCTGTGACATCAATGGGAACCGGGGGCAACTGGGGCATACCTGCGGCATCAAACTCATGAAGGAAAGCCTCCCAAGAATCGTCTTCAAATTGTTCCCTTGAAGCATCTCTGCACCAGAAGGGTTCCCAAAAACGATTGAAATGCTGAAAGATTTCTTGGTGAGTAACAGCAAAGGTGTGTTGAAGAAGCATTCCCTTGGCAGGAAGGGATCCGGAAAGAACCTGGACCTCCACCACACGATCCCTCTGTGAAATGATTTTGACTCGGGCTGAGTCAAACATGGCATTGCAAAACTTGGAGAAAGGTACAAAATGTTCCAATTGGAGTTGCGGATTCCGAGGCATTCCGGAAGAATTGCGTAGTAACCTAGCCGGAGACTCATTGCACACCGGGATGTCCTGAACTTCCGCAGTTTTGGTGCCTCGAATCAAATGGTAAGTCAGCTTGGAAAAATTATCGGAATGATCGATCTGGATGCGATGCTTGAAACTGGCTGCACGACGGTTGGCTTCCTGTTGGCAAGTTGCTTGACAATCCATCTCTGTGAGTTGGCAAAAGTCATGCAGTTGATCCACTGTTGGCAAATCATCAGGGACCTCACGAATGCATTCGAAAGACAAAATCCATCTGGACCATGAGCGGCCATACCCGGCCGCATCACGAATGGCAATCCATTGCAAACGGGCAGATCGGAAGGAACACGAGTTGTCTGGACTAGCAAAATTCAGCTTGGCCACAGACTTGACCAAAGTTCTTAGTCTCCGCACCTGCTTGACTTTATGTTTGGAAGCGATTGTGAAAACCTCCGAAGGTGGATTATAATTGTGTGTCGCATGAATTGGGGCGGAAACATCTGTATCATTGCGTCTGTTGCATTTCATTCTACCCCAGTATTGTTTGGGTAGGCCCTTCAAAGGAGCCTTGATAGCATCTTTGAAATGAGCTTTTAACAAAGCTTTGTGAACCGAAACTTCACATGCATGGGACCAACTTTTGAGGGCGTCATGAATTTGGTCCTGAGTGCTGAAATTGGTGTTCTGTTCACCTCCGGTAGCGTTTGAACCGAAAGGTGAGGTATATGTATCAGCAAGGTCTGCTCCATCTGGAAGGATTGCAGCCCAACTTTTAGGTATTCGCCATTGGGCTAAACTGTGGGCATGAGAGATGAAATCAAAATCGATGAACAACGGTGTATGGGATTCTAATTCGAAAGCTTTGTCAACCTGGAAGCCCGTGACAAATGGCAGCAAAGCCGGGTGAAGGATTGCGGTATCATTCTTAGTAGTACCCCTACAAGTGGGAGCCAAATCATCTTGGAATCGCATTTTGGCAAAATGGAAAGCTTCAACACAACCCATAGCCTGAAAAGCCTTAAAGGCGGGAATTGTGGTGAGGGGTTGGTTGAAATCCCCGCAAATCATGAAAGGCAGACCCGCCTGCTGAATGACATCAAACACAGCAGCGACCAAGAGATCATTGAGATGAATTCCATCAACCACTCTAGTGGCAAAGCCATAAACACAAGCCAGTAAAACTTCAAAAGAACCCAACCTGACGACTGCCGCATTGAAACGCACAGTGTTAAGCAAAGTCAAGGGGATATCTAAACGGAGCTTCCTCGCGGGGATCTTGGAGAAAATAGCGGTCCCCAATGCATCACCACGGAGAGATGGTCTATCATCAATGGTTTCTTTCTTGGGGGGAGCCGGAGGGCTCCAAAAGCACTGAAAACCCAAAGGTTTGAATTCCTTGGTAATTTGTTGTTGTACCATATTGGTAGCGGAGGTTTCCGCCAGGCAAATGATGTGGGCTCCCCAATCTGCGAGGGTAGAGACCTTTTTGTGAATCGTCGTCGGGTTGGAAACTGCTATGCGGATAGGTCCTGGATGAGCCGCCTCTCCCACTGAAATGGCAAAGAACATCTCAAAAAACCGTAAAGGCAATTGACGAAACTTGATATTATGGAACAAAGAGACAAAGGTCTGAGCTCGATGACACTTGCAACAGCTCAAAGGATGCAGTGGGGGAGTGGGCAAGTCCTGGAAACTGTGCTGATGATCAAGGGACTGGTGCCTTGAAGGTGAAAAAACACTGTTGGAAAAATGGTCGGATGCAGGCCAACAGTGTTGACGTTGATATGCAACTACACTTCCATGGTACTCAAGGCATGGGACTGGGTCAACCGATGCATCTGAGCTCAATGTGAGCTCGGTCATTGCGATGGGAATGAATAGTCACAGCGAATCTTCAGGCACAGAGCCTGATGGTGAATCTTTGACTTTCTTCTTGGGAGCCTTGTAAGGCCTGTCACTAAGGAGCTGTTTGAGCTCGCTGAATTGCACTTGGATCTTGTTGTCCTGTTGCTGCAGCGACTGGACCAGGGAGCTTTGGAAGTTCTGGGCCAATGCGGTGAATTGGTCAGACGTTTCCTGGCGAAGGAGTTGGAACTCTGTTTCGACTGCTGCCTGATGTGTGTCCATCCGAGCTGCTTGAAGGGACACTCCTTCACTGATGGACTTCATGTCGGAGCGCATCTGTTCAAGCTGATTCTCGGTGTCATCCCTCAGCTTGCGGATGGATGCTTCTTGGGCTTGAAAGCGATCCTCTATGGGTGCTTCTACTCTGCGCGGTAAAGCATTGACAGCGACAGGGATGGGCTTGACCCCATTGGCAAGCAATCCTGTGGCCCCATGGTTGTTGATCCAAGCGGCCCATGGATCTTCGGGGGCTGCGTTTGGGTTGTCCTGGACTCCCATCTTTTGGGATTGCAACTTGGGGAGAGTTCCTGCAACAAGCACATCCTCTTGGGTATTCTTTTGTTGAACGGCCTGGATGAGCAGTGGTTGCCCATTCCATGACACGAAGACTGCCTCGATGCGTTCAGATGCTCCAATGAGCCACACTGTTGAGTTCATTGCACGCAGGGGCTTGGCTTTCCATTTCTGTGAATCACAGAATCGTTGGATGATGTCTGCAGTGGCTCCCTTGGGTGTCGGAGAGATTTTGTACAGGAAGTGAGCCGGTACAGATGCAGGCAACTCCTGGTCCGGCTTGATTTTTGCCCAAGCCTGGGCAAATTCACTGCGTTTGAACCTGATTCCCCTTGAGGGTTTCTCCAACATACGGAAGTTCCTGACAATGCCAAAGTTCTCCGGGTGATTTGCAGCAAGAACCTGAATCTCTACCAAGCCCAATTGAGCCCAGATGACCTGGTACTGGTCAGAAACCATGTGATCATCCGTCTTTGGGACGGTGTATACTCCATTGGTTCCGGATGCTTTGAGAACTTTGTTGACATCGGCTGCGTTCACTCGGATGTGAAATTGGAAACTGGAGGCTGCACTTGGCTCAGCCTTGGTTTTGCCGGTGGCAAAAGATCGGCCCCATGGTGGAGAGGCTAGATCCAGTTTATCTTCCACTCCCAGCAGCAGGAGCAACGCAACTCGGATTGGCTTGGAAATGAGTTCCTTCCACTTGGCCGGGTCGAGCTCATCTTTGAACACGGTCACTGAAATGACAGTGGAATCATCCACCTTCAGTTGAACATCTGACTCCGTTGAAATCTCAACTGAGAGTTGTCCCAGCTGATGCAGCACACCTTGGACGATCACGGGGAAACCAGCCTTGTTGTGGACTGGAATGTTGGTTTGCTTGCATTCTGTCTTGTCTTCACACATGCAACCTCCCAGGGTAACAATTCCTAGCTCATCGGTGGAGATCTTCTGAGCTGATGCAAGCCACGGCACGGCCTCTGATGGGGTCATCAGAACGACTCCACATGAATTGGGTTGTGGGCGGTCAAGTTGGACACAATTTGTGCCATCAACATTGGTGAAAAATCCTTCCTGAATGGTCAACGTGCTGGGTATCAACTGCTCCAATTGATCTTTTTTGTTGGCTGTGAACTTGTCACGGATCTTTCTTCCCGATTCCCGGTCCTTCGGGGACAGGGCTGGAAAGTGTATGGATGCACTGGCAGCCTGTTGTCTGAGCATCTTCCATTTGTCTGCTGCAGGCTTGGTGTTGAGTGCTTGTTGAACTGCGACATGACCTACCTGTTGGATAATTTGGTCAACAAAAGGAGACAGATCATCCAGATGAGCTCCTGCATTGATCAACAGAGTAGCCAGATTATTCTTGGTGAGCACAACCGCATCAGATTTTGCCGGGCCTCCACCATGCTGTGGTGGTAAGTACAAAAACGTGGTGGGGTCATCGGGATTCTTTCCTGGTGGAATGTACTCTCCCAACCTTCGTTCCTGAATGGTAAGTTTGCCAGCAGCGACAATGCGGTAAGGGTCTTGGGACCCTACGACCGTGGATGCTTGATCCCATGCATCATACAGGTCTGTCATGGGTGTTTCAACCGGGAGGTGGCCATCGAAAAAACGGACTCCCCACAGTTTTGCTCGAATACGGACCGTGTTTGAGGACTGCTGCACCGGAGCGGGGAACCAGAAGGTCACGTAGCATGCTCTGATGAACTCTCTGACTGCATTGATGGTCATGGATTCACCCACTGGTGACGGGAAGACCAGTAGTCGTGCTTTGGCTGGTCGTCCAAATTGAACAAACTGGATGGCTACCTTCCATCCTGCACGGTCCAACACCATCTCCATTCCAGTGTATTTGAAAACACGATTGAGTGGGAGCACATTCTCCAAGTCAGCTTGGAAGATCAGCATGCCATCCTCAACAAAAGTGTTGAGATCTCCCCAGTAACCCGGGTCATACGATTTCTCTTGACCTGGAAGGTCAAACCACATCTGGAACATGGTTTGTAAGGCCTCCGAGAAACTCTCCTCCTCAATGTTTGCAAGGCTTCTGGTGCGGCGGATGACCCTGCGAGCATCAACTGATGACACTGCTTCACTGTCATTCAGTGGCATTGGTGCGGATGCTTTGGATGCTGTGCCCTGGGACGCGGGGCGCAATTCAACTGGTGGTCCTCCACCATGCATGCCAGGGACCAGGGTGATGTCCATGGTTGAGTCAAGCATGTCTGCAGGATCAAGCAAAGATGCTAATGAGGTATTGGCACCGATGAGCTGCCCATCAAACATGAAACGGATCCCCAGAGAATCTCGAATGATGGCTCGGAGTGAATTCCAAATCTTGGCTACGGACTGCAAGGTTGTCTGAGCATCGATCTCTCCCCGCCAAATCCACGTTCCAAACAGCTTGAACCTGCAAACTATGTTGGCATTGGGACCTGAGAGAGACAAAGTCCGCAACTTGATGATGAATAGATGCACCAACAGGCAATTGCACATGTCCTGTTGGACAATGCTCATTGATCCATGTTTGGGGACAACATCAAAGCTCGTGAAGGTGATTGGCCCATACTGGTTGAGAGGCACCACAATGTCCCAACCCAGAGCTTGAACTACATGGTGCAGTCCCGATTCTCTGATCGTGTGTCGAAACTCTTCAAGGTGCTCATGACTTCCGGAAAACGAGCTTCCATCCAAGGAATGAGTGACATACAAATGTTTGAGGGATGCCGCCTCTGCTGGTTGAGGAGCTTCCGGGAGAATCATCATTGCAGTGGGTGTTTGCATGTGGTGCGGCAGCACTCTACCCACCATGTCAACACATACATCATCCTCGGTGAAATCACACAGTTGCAGGGTGTGAATGACTTCCTCAACGCGGTGAGTGGGGAAGGAATGCAATGCAACCACTCCCTTGTTTGTGAGGGCAATGATAGCTCTCTTGTCATGTTGTCTTTCATGGAATGCTTTGGGCGAAACATTCAAAATGATTGGGACCAAAATTCGCAGGTGGAAGTCAAAATCTGTGATGCGGAAGTCATCTGGGATTGGTACCAAATGCGTGGCAGTACCCTTGGGCATGAAAAGGATTTCCTTCATATTCTGTCCATGGAACAAGCATGAAATGGCATCCACAACACATGTACCGATCTGCATGTGCACAATGACATGTTCACCACCATGATGGAGGTGAACTTCATAGAGCTTTTTCAAAGGCACTGCGGGAGCAATCCCATGCAAATGGTTGGCAAGTCGGACCCCATATTGTTCTGCTATGACCTGAGCATCCAGAGCTGTGATTCGATGGCCAAAGATTTTGAGAAAGAGATCCTGCACATCATTCCTCTGGACTTCTGAGTTGAAGTAAGCCAGAGTGTTGCACAATGCTATGCATGCATGAGGCATCGAGATGGCGTTGCCCAAGAGTTTGAATGCTTTGCGGGTCTCCATCGGCAGGAAAACTTCTTGGGTGGCTCCCATCAACATGGCAATCTCATGCGGCTGAAAGAACCTGAGACCTTCATGACGAACCATACAACCCCCCTGATTGGATGGTATGTTGCGGGAGTTCATGCGCAAATCCATAATTGGCAAGGAAACACGAGGCCACATCTGGTCCAAACTTGCAACGATATCCCAGCGCATCAAACTTGGTGCGCTTAGCACCTGCGGCCTGCCTGGGTGTTGAACTCTTTGGCAACATGGCTGGATCCAAGTAGAGTCGACAGAGATCATTTGACAACAGTACCTGTGCAAACCATGGCTCGAATGGGGGCATGATGACAAAAGAATCATCCAGAGTTGGTGGTCTGGCTTCAGGCCATTCGATGCATGCGTGCGGCTCGAGTGATTGGTCCTCTTTGCAGGATGCAATCAAGAGCAGGCGATCTCTGTTCTGTGGAAGTACCTGGTTCAAATTCAGCGTGACATTCCATCGGATGCGGAAATCACACCAGTCGATGAAGTCCAACACTTCTGCCCAGTGCGGGTGCTGCTGGAGAGTGGAGACATTCTCCATGTCAATCACTTTGGGGCGCACTAAGCTAAGGATGCCCCAAACCTCAAGCATGATCTGTCCATCAGCTCTGTCCAACCCACAGGCCCGGTTGGAAGCGAACGACCAAGCAGGGCATGGTGGCGACATCATGGCAAGGTGAATCTGCAAGGTACCCAACAGGTGAAGCCAATCCAACTGGGCTATATCTGCGACTACGAACATGCTACCTGGCAACTCGTCATCAGTCCATGAAAGGTCACCCGGCCCCATTCTACGATCAACCGGGTGTGATCCCATGTATGCAGCAGCACAGTCAAGGTCACAGTCCAACGCCAGGAATTGGTTGAAGGCAAAGCCCTCCGCTTCCAGTGATCGAAGTGCATGAGTCCAGCCTGAGAACCCACCTGCGAAAAGCTCGATGGTATTGATCATGCTGAAACCCAAAGGATCCCTGGACAACCTCAATGGTGTCACCCCACTGTAACCATCCGTGGTGTCAAGGGTCATTCTAGGGCCTTGGATGACCCTGGCATTCACCAGTACAAAGCTCTGCAAGCCTTGCACGACATGTGTCCACTGGCTCATGGAAATGCGGATTCTTACGGTATGTGTGGTATCATGGGCACATCTTTGCGGCAACAGGGATTGACCTTTGAAATCATGCTTGGCTCGCATGGCTTCCCGTGCGATTTTCCCTTCCATGGTCACTGAAGAGGGAGACATACTCACCACATTGAACGTTGCGATCAAGGTGGAAACTCGGTTGTGGCAGGGGCAAACTTCGGTCACAAGCATGTATTTCTTGGCGAACTTCATGGTGGAGAATGACATGGCTCACTTGGTTTGTCACCCCGGGACTATCCGACCGTACCGGGGGGAGGTTTGAGCCTCGCGGCTATCAAGTTTCTGAACCATTTCTGGTAATCCCATATTTTGAGAAACACCCTTATGATCCAAGGAAAGTGATTAGATTGGAGAATAATGAGTACGCTTGGGGATAAGATCGTGATATTTTGATATATTCTTAGGTATTAGTGGGAATGGTGATATTGATCCCTCATGATCCTTGAAAATTGCAAATCATCTTGGTGACAATGAGGGCATAAGATCTCCATAGATTGCCAAGCTTGCCTGGGGAAGATTGACCCAGCGGCTGAGAAACCTTAGTACAAGAAAAGCATCCAGTCGATGAACTGGAAAAGAACGAGCACTTGGGTTTCTCAGCCATGTATAGCAATGAACAAACTCTTTTGGGGGTCCCCCATGGCTTGAGAAACACCCCACTGGTGTGAGGGCACAACAGGTAGCCCAGTTCGCGGGGATGTCAGAGTCCGAGGTCTATACCTATAAGTACTTGATCCAGGTGCTGGGACGTCGCGGTCACAGCACTCTGTGTTGCAGAAGCCAAGTCCATCCCTAGTGATGGTTGACCCTGCCTGTGTTCCGAAATGGTGCTTTGTCACAATAGGGAACCGCCAAAAATGTCTGGTTTACTACTCCAAATGGTTAACATTGGATGATTTGGGGGGACCCCTGTTTTGAGAAACACCCGAATGATTCCGAAAGATTGGAACCAAGATGATTGGATGACCATTGGACACCTGCATGAAATGACGTGGTGCTTTGGATTGGGTTTGCTGTGTCGATAGGCCTCGCAGTGTCCATGTCAGGCTGCTAGCGTCGAGGAGAACGATCCAGAGAAATGGTCACTTGGTCGATTTTCACATGGTGCAGTGCAGCGACCAGGGTCCGTCCTATAACCGTATCGGTAGCTGAACCAACCGCGAACCAACCATGGTGAACGTTGCTCGGGACACATTTCAGCACCTCATTGGTTCATGGACAACGCTGGTGCACACCTGGGACCACCACTATCTCTGGCACCAGCAGTTGGTGATCCAGTAATCATCCTGTTTCTTGTTGCGACTCGAAAGACATACCTGCAGCCTACATGTATATATATATATATGTAACTATATATATATATATATATATGTATAAATGGTGTAATTATCATATATGGCTTTCAATATTTGCTTGTGGGTCACCCCCGTACTGTGGCGGTTCACCACAGTGGCGGCCCCGCTGGGTCCCCGCTGGGTCCCAGGTTCCGGCGATCGCTGGCCTCTGGCATCGCGCCCGATGTGGTGACGTTCAACACCCTGATCAACGCCGCAGCCAAGAAGGAGCGCCTTGGAAACGGCTGAAGCAATGAATGCGTTGGGAAATGATGGATGAAACGCTGGGTAAAGTGCTTGGGAAATGATGGGTGAAATGATGGGTGCTTCAATATCCATCCTGTTGGGGCTGGTGATGTGGTTTGGAATATGCCATACCAATAAACTCGCAAGCTTCGGTCGTTGGTGTCATGAGGGACAGACTCACCCGGCAGATCACGCAAAGAACTTGGAGTTAGAAATCGCTAGTAGATGATGGTTTGATGATTTGGTTTATTAAACCAGAATGTCAGCAAAGGAACAGCTGGGTGTGGATAGCTTTTCCTTAGCGATTTGTGCTACCTTGAACAGGATTTCTGGGAGGCTACTATAGCAATGGGGCCACCAGCTATAAAAGATTGTCAAGTATTCCTACCAGATGGCAACGTTTGCAGTCGCAAAGAAGAACATAGTTCTGGCTTTGGTCAGAACGCCGCAACTATTGCCATTTAAATTTCATGGCCAAAGATGGAAAACACCAAACCTTTGTTGTTGGGACATTTACCTCTACCTGCCAATATTTCTTTGTATTTGCATACATAGTTAAGCCATTGAAGTTAACAATGCTCCAAGACACAAGCGGATTTGGTAAGGGGCACCACCAAACTTGGATGATCTGTTGGGTGGGTACTCAGGTAGTCAGGCGCAGCATACAGATGTGTACATACACATGTCTCATCAATTATGCGCATGTGCATTAAATGCTATTTAATTGTTTTTTTCAAGTTCGGTTTTTTCTAGTGCAAGCCCACAAGCTTGTATCACAAGTGTATTAGTATTAGTGTATTGTATATTGTATATTGTATATTGTATATATACATACGCCAGCATACACGACAAATAAATCCGCTTCAGCGCATTTTCAAGATTATGGAGTGCATTGAGTGCATGCTTCCACGAAAAAACACCAGTACAATTGCCAGGCAGATGATGAATTTTCCTCATTTTTCCTCATTTTTTCCTCCATGAAGCGGCCTGAACCCCTGGGAATCAAGCAGGCAGCTGGCCATTCCACCGCCACGGCACAGGGGAAGCTGTCGAAAGCCATTGACTGGTTTCACATGGCGCGCTCCATGTCTGTCCGCCTGGGACCTCAGTGGTGGCAGCTGGTGGGGCGACCTGGTACCATTGTTGCACCTGATTCGTGCCCATAAGGTACGTAAACAATTCGTGGTGTCAGTTAGTAGTTTCGAAGAAAAAATGTTTGAAAACTACCCGAGAACCTTTTACAAAGGTTGCAAATAAGCAATAACATAGTGATTGCATCAAGGAAAACCTTTATTCAGATATCAATTAAGCGTCAATCAACCATCAAGGAAACATGAATGAACATTTTGACAATCAACGAATCATCCACGAAGCAGTAAGCATCACAAAACAGGAGCGTAACTAAATCATGAACTTAATCATATTCTTCACCAAAAGTCAACCACATACATGTATGCGTATGTATGATATATGTTAAGCATAAGTTAACCATGTAGGTTAACCTTGTAAGTTAACCATATATGTCAACCATAAGTTGACCCATAGCTAACCATTAGCGTCAATCATAGGTTCACAACTGCGTTCAGCATGAGCGAAACGCTGCGCCAAGGTCCGGACCTGGTGACTTACAACATGGTCCTGGCCGCAGCCGCACAGGCGCATCGGCCAGTGGCAAGGTCGCTGGTGGTGCTGGTAGCCGCCTTGGAATGCCCTGGAAAGGTCCTGGAATTGCCTGGAATGCCCTGGATGTTTTTTGGATTCTGTCGCTTCGTGCTGATGTACAGTTCTTGTTGGGTCATGCTGGGTCCGATTCAGCAATTGACTTGAACTTGTGAAGTGTAAATGGTTAACGTTTATCATCAAAAGCTATGGTGGGACGTGATGGTCAGTCTGGAGATGCTCATCCACTTGATTTGCATTTGGAACCAAACATGCGAGCGTTAACCATAGCATCATGAAACAGCCATTGACGGATCACACGTCAGCCATGGGATGTGAATCCTTCCATGAAGCTGTCAGTAGAATCATGATCGCTGTTGTTGCTGGGTCAGCTGTTGCTGCTGCTGTCTTTATTGTCGTCGTCATCGTCGCCGTCGTTGTTGTTCGTGTCGGTGCTGTTGTAGTTGTAGTATGTTCAAATTTTCCGGAATACAGCATGTTTCATGATACATGGTGATGAAATACAGTCGATACAGTAATTAATGATTAGTATGAACACGAATACTAGATAATGCTAGTATCATGTAGTAGTAATTATGTTTCGTGATTTCATGATAAGGTTTCAGAATGTTTCATGATCACGTTGCATGATCGCACCATGTGTCAAGAGACCACGGTCCGCGCACGTCAGGCAGGAGACGCCTTAGCGGCAGAGCAGTGGTTCGCCAAGATGGGGGAGGACTTTTCGTGACTGGGGCGACATGGCATCCTACAGATGAACCACGGTCTAACCATCCCCAGTTTACCCAAGTGATCCATGGGAGGATGAACCAATGGTTAACTAGCTGGTTCATGGTTAATGATAGGGATGATAACTACTGTAGCAATTATAAGGGATGAACATGGATGAAGCATCATTGACCATCATGCGATAGATAGCTAGGTCGCTGGCCGCTGATGATTTATCTATGAGTGATTCACGCGCAGCCTCAACTGAAGCATAACCATCATTGGTGCAATCATGCAATATCAACCATGCCCCATCATTAATTGGTGGTTGGTTTGTAGGAAGCTGAGGAGCCAGAATTACCCGTATAGCCGTTTAAAGGAGAGCGATTTGGAGCCACCAGGAGTGCTCTAATCAAATGGTAGTTAAGCACGTTTTTTTTTACCCAAGATTGATCACTACTGCATAATCCGAATATCAGTTGCAGATTGTGGCCCTTACAACCTTTTTCGCCACAGCCTGGGACACACCCCGTGTTTGCAATGGTCACTTGTCTTAGGGTTGATTGATTGTCCTGGGAATCATGTCACCTAAGTTACTAACAACATTGCTGGTTAACAACTGTTTAACTGTGGGTAAATTTGTGGGGAGAATGGGCAACAAGGGTCAATTGACTGTTAGTAATGGTCAATGACGGTCAGTAAGGTGATTTGATAATAGTAAAAACACAATTATATAATTATTGATTGATGACGGCTGTTAGCGGTGTGTAATGGTTAATTATTGCTGTACCATACATTCCCAATCCTCAACCGGGGGCATTATTGAGGATGACTCGGGATTGGACTGGTAGAATTACTATCCTACTCATACTCCATAGATTAGTTAATGGATTAACATGGCAAAGAATTACCATGCTCGACCATATCAATTCTTCTTAATGAGGATATTCACTATTGGAAATTGGAAGATTAAAATGGGCAATGGTTTTCATGCATAGATTGACCACTATTCACTATGGCATGATGACTCAGGACTGATGAAATCCAACTAAATTCTCAGCTGTTCATCAACAACACGAACCAACTAGCAACAAACCATCATCGATTATCACTATTACTTGTCATCATTAACCGTTGTCGACCATTATCAATGAACCGCGAACATTGAGGATAAGTCAACCGTCATTGATGTTGATTGACCAGCTGTCATTGACCAATCGTTATTAACCATTATTATTGAGTTGGTTATTTGTATCACCATGTATCACCATTGGTTATTAACCAACCATTATTGACAATTGGATAGAACTGGATGGTTGTTATTAACCAAACATTATTATATTAACCAACTGTTGATACAACTGGATACATTGGTTATTCACCAACCATGATTAACCAAGCATTCTTACCACTGGTGATTCACAGCAGCGGGTGCTCGGGGCGCAGGATGGCTATGTGCCCGACATCGTCTCCTACAACTCGCTGATGAAGGTGCCATGAAGCCGGTGAACAAAACACCGAGGGGTTGGAGAATGATTGTGGTGAATGATGGCCAGCTTATGATTAGCTAATGGTTGAATTAATGAACTAATCATGATTAATGGATGTTAATGGTTTGTGGTTAATGATAGCTTAAGCTCCAGCTAAAGGTTGAACTAGTGGCCAAATCATTAATTCGATTTTGGTGAATGATGGTTGATACCGAATGGTGGAAAATTTCGAGTCGATGCTGTATGATTAGCAGGTGCGAACAGTTTGGCGCAACATCAGCCGTGATCGGGATAGCCCCTGGTCACAACTTGCAGGCCTTGATGAAGGCCGCCCGCACGCGAGATGTGGAGGAGCGACTTCGTGGGGAAAGCAGGCTCCACTTTCGCCATCAGCCAGTCCGTTCTTGGCCAACACTGAACACCTATGAGATCTATAAGGTCCTGTAAGGCCCAACTACAAATCACAGATATTTTTATGGATTTTCATCTTTCAAGGGCCACGTGTTGTGGTCGCAAGGCCAACAACTCGGTGTTCACGAATGAACGACACCATTCGTACCAGGATTCGGGATTTTGGGCCAGTAGCCTTTATGAGTTGGGCACAATTTCATACGCCCAACTCCTGGCCTTGAGGATTTTCTCGATAGAACATGTGCATTTTCTGCATCATTTTCTGCATTCGGCACTGGGGGGCGACTCTCAGTTTTCCACACCGCTCATAGGCGGCAGTGGTTCCAGGGATTTCCAGGGCCTGTTTCACTGAAGTTCCCTTTGTGAATGTCTCTGCAGGAGCTCTTTTGGCAGATGAAGGTGCAGCTGCAATGGTGAAGCTCCGGTGGCACGCTGTGCCTCGCCATTTTGGGTCAACGTATGGGATCTATTCATCGTTTGGTTCCGATCCAGAGAAAATTTCACGGAACCCCCTCTACTTGGTGGACACAACCATGGTTTCCTGAGTTTCCCGTCAATTTTCCCATCAACCAACCCCAGTAACGGCAGCTTTGGGAGTTTGGAGAGTTCGATTGTGTGATGACATGTACGATGACTGGTGGGTTGAAGCCTAGCGCTGAGGGGCCATGGTGCGACGGGGTGGTCTGTGACGGGTGTGTATCACATGGGGTAGTTTGTTAAAATGGGTGTACGTGCAAAATGGATCATGAATTAAAACATATAAATGCAATTAGTGGTTAATAATGGATGATGTGGGAGACCTCTATTTTGAGAAACCGTCACATGTGTATATATTTGTATCATACATGTTTTATTCCTTTCCCTGCACGACAATTTTATCAACAGATTGCAAAGTGTCGTTGGAGAGGACTGTATCTCCAGTTCGGCACTGAATCATCCAGACCCTGATAGAGGTTTACGTGCTGAACACCAGTGGGTTTTCAGGTCCAAAGTTAAAAGTCAGGTTTTGATCCAACTTTAATTTGAAAGCTCAGCAAGTGACCGCAACATGGATCCTGGGGCTCAGCCTTGGCAATGATGGGCAACCGTTGGCTGCTGAAACGCCAGATGAACTCGGTGCTTCCAGACGCGGTGACCATCAAAACGATGCGTGACTTGATGCAGCGTTGAGAACCAGGGGAGCCGAAATCAGCGTTGCGGTAAAACGTAAAACGATTGGTATGCGCATAGCATAAGTTGGAGTAGATAACAAGTGGACAGATATAGGCAGAGGATCAGGTAGACACATGGACACTTTGATAGAGCAAATCGGAAAACGGAGAGAGGAATAGATGCGCGCAACTATGGCTAGAGATGTCCAAACAGAAGTTTCTATATCCGCCTGAGTGCTGACTTTAGCACCAAAGATGGAGAAACACCATTCTTTAAAGGTTCACCATTGTCCAGCCAGAATGTACAGGACTGTCTCCGAAATTGGTGGCTCAGGGTGATTGTTCCGATGAACTGAGGGTATAGACAGATGGTGATATGGAGTTGTTCGTGTCCAATGTCCCATCCCAAACCGGTCCCCAAATGATCAAAAAGTTCCAAGGAATTATCACTTTTGCTCCGGAGGCCTGCAACCCCGGTAGTGCAGAATTTCCAAAGGGATATAGTAGTTGAAGTACTGCGCATGAGTTGGGAGGACGGCAGACAGATATCAAAAAAGATAATAAAGGGCATAGAATTCAATGGCTTCATATGGTAGCTTCTTAAAATGGGGGTACCTTTAAATCATTCTTTACATCAGTTGGTTATTGTAATGAACCAACCATCACTTCGGGGTTCCCAATGGCTTGAGACCCAAATAGTTGTTTAGATGGAATTGGTAACAACTGGCTGAGCGCATGGACAATGATATGTATACTGGTTGGTCGCAAGCACCATAGATTTTTCGTGATGAGATGGTAACTCGATTTGCAGATCGGCGAAAAAACAAGGCAAAGGCATTTCAGGAGGCACCAGCTCCTAGTTGCATTCGGGGTTCCACTAGGGGAGTCAAGAGTCGCACACTGCCTCGCGCGAAAATTGAAGCTATAGAAATGCATGAAGCAAAACCAATCTAGTGGGAAACTATTCCGTGGGAATACAACTCTTTGGGAATACTATTTCAGTGAACCATATCAATGGACCATATTAAACCCTTCGGGAATACTCAACTTTTTCTGATTATCCCACTGGATTAAGGGGAAGTTCCAAGCCGTGAGATGAAAATTGCCAATCAAAGATGGTGGCATACACTGATTATGATCTACTATATTGACCACTATCATAGCCGATTCATTGCTTTCCATGATCAGCCACGATTATCATAGATTAACTCCAGTTTTAACGTTATTGTTACCTACTACTGACCACCAGTATCCACTATTTTGCACTGAGCACTGCCATTCACGATGTTATTCATTGTTCTCCATTATCATCCAATGATGATCATCAGAGGTCACCTAATGGTGGTTTCTGGGAACCAGGGTACCCCAAAACTAGTTGGTTTATTACTGAACATGACTAACATGACTAACATTGGATGATTTCAGGGTTCCCCAATTTTGAGAAACCACCATATGGTTTCTAGTGTTCTAGTGCTTATCCATTCTATCGCAGCATTGTGAACACGGGCCTTGCTTTGCACAAGAACCACGCATGCCACGCACTGAAAAACCACCTTCCTGAGGTTGGGCGCTGGGTCGTCAGCGGGTCAAGGACGCCCGCGAAATGATGTGATTAACATGGGAGTTTCTCAAGCCATTGAGATTTCAGACTCTTGTCTTGTGTGGACCTGTGCATTGTGTGCTCAAGTCAACAATACTTTCCTGTTGCTCAACCAAGTTT
Organism: Symbiodinium kawagutii; assembly: GCA_009767595.1. Lineage (NCBI taxonomy): Eukaryota > Dinophyceae > Suessiales > Symbiodiniaceae > Symbiodinium > Symbiodinium kawagutii. The sequence goes on from VSDK01027616.1 coordinate 55,843, forward strand.
TACAGTGTAGTGTACAGCCATTTCGCATCCTTACATAGCTCGTATCGTTGGGAAATTATTTTTTGCACGCCAAGCTATCAATGCTAGACATAAAGACATAGCAATGGCATAGCCAGAATCACTTGTTTTACATCTATGATTCCAAGGCAAAACCGCTCTCCACTTTGCTGACCATGCGAGGGCTTAGCCCGCTGGCAATTCAAGGCAAAGCCAACATTACATGAAAAAACCCACAAGAACCAGTCTTGAAGTCTCGTGTGCCATTGGTGATGGGCCGCTTCAAGAGTTGTTGTTGTTGCTTGTGCTGCCCATGCTGCTTTTGTCTAGGTGAGGGGTGCACTCTGTCACCGGAGGGGGCCCAAAGTCTGACATTTGATGAGTTTTGGAAGGTTGTGGCTAATAGCTAGGGATCAAATATCATTGATTATCATTGGCTAAGGACCAATCAAACAGAATATCTTCTGGACAGTTGAAGCTAAGGAGATAGTTGCGAATCAACCAGTTTGAGACCACTTTTGGTGGGTTTGTACATGCCGTCTTGTTCCAAAGCATGAGCTGAGAAACAATGATCGCGCACAGAAGTCCTAGTAAACCTGCAGGGCTAAAGATCTGAATCACGGTCAGCCATGGTCAGCCTCACTGAAATTTCTACAGGTTTATGGTATCCCACTTGGTATCCCTTGGGGCCAGGCACTCTGAGGGCCCTGGCTCTACTGGGAGCCTTCCTTGCCCTGTTGCTGGCCCTTGCCTTCGGCCCTGCGCCCTTGGATCTGCCGGATGACGTGGCGGATCTCTGCGAAGCAGTGGCGTGGTTTAGGGACACGGAGCTCTCCTATACCGTGGCCAGCACTGAGAACTTGGAGGCCTGGGCCAAGGCACGAGCTGCACAAACTCGGGTTGGCAGCATAAGACAAGATCAGATAAGACAAGATAAGATAAGACAAGGTGACAAGATCAGATAAGATCAGGTTACATCAGGTTAGATGAGGATGAACAGTGATAGGCAGCTGAAGAAAAAGCGCTGCGGACTCTCGGAGTTCTGCTGCAGGGACTAGCTGCAGCAATGTGTTTGACATGGCTCAGCTGTCCAATACTTGGACATTTCAGGATCATTCTCAGCTTCTACAGACCGGCTGTCGGCCATCAGCATGAACCATTGTCAGCCGTCATCAGCTCATATGAATCATTATCAGCTCCTATGAACTGCAAACAACCATGGCCATGACCAACTAGTACAAATATCAACCATTAATGAACCATGATCAGTCATTATTAATTAATTAACAACCATTATCAAGCATGATCAACCAGTATCAACTGATATTCAGCTTGAATTTATCGTTCATATCCATTCATCAATACAATTAATCAGAATCAACCATCAAGCAACCAGAGTCATTAATCATCATTAATCCATTTAACATCACTTGACCCTAAGTCTTTGGTATCTTTGGTTCAACCGACCCATCAACTGCCTGTGCCCCACCGTGGGCAGCATCCGCCAGGGCTGCCGCGCAGCCTTCGCTTCCCTGGAGCCCGAAGCGCAAGAACTGCTGCGAGCCTTGCAGAAGTCGGGGCAGCATCGCAGCGATGCGGCCTTGAGGGAGACGCTTGGAGAGCGGGAGCATTGCATGACTGGTTGGTGGGTTTGAAAAAAGAAGGGGGGATAATTTCGTGATTAATGATAGGGAGAGATGATTGATTGATTTCATAATGATTTAATGACCGGTTGCTGGTTTGTAAAACAGGGTTTTTTAATCATTGAAATTGATGAACATAGAGGATAAGAACCAACAATGATGGTTGAACAACTCCTAGTTGGTGGGTTTTATAGGATTTTATAGGGGATTACAGTTAATTATTAATGATAGGGGATGATTTTTGGGGATGATAACCAACAAGAATTGGCAAATGACCAGCAATTCATAATGGTGACTGGCGTTTTATAGGGGTTATGACCGTTGATAGCGGTTCATAATAGGGATAACAGCCAACAATAATAGAATAGTTAGATAAATGATAACTACCTACTGGCTGGTGGTTTGATTGATGTTGTTGATTCTCTCTAGTAGTAACAAGCGGTTGGTTGGTTAACTGCTATTTTTCATACGGATGGTTCAACCACCAACCAGATAAAGGGACCAGCCAACTAATAATACTGGGGGATAACCAGCAAGAATACAGGGCGTATACATGGAGATACCAACTATATGGTTTTGGGTCACCCTTAACCATCCAACAAATGGGTAGATGAACATCCCAACAGTTGGATAATTTGGTTATTTTAATTTTTAATCATTTAGGGGATGTGAACAGACAGGGGCACAGGGTATTGGCCCACGGCCATGTGGCAGGGGGATGAAGGTTGAAGGTAGGGTTAGGTATGCTAAATGAGTATGTGCATGTAGGGGTATGATTAGGAATAGTGTTTAGAGTGATGGTTCAAAATGGAAGTGATGGTCATTGATACCACCTACTTGTGTGGATTAGTAGGGTCGGTTGGCAAGGTTGGTCAATAGTGGTTCAATGACTATCGACAAGAGAGATTTAGATGTCAGTCGAACAGCTGGGCAGTTCGCTGTTGACAACGGTTGCATGACGTTTCAAGAGATCCATCAGCTTCATCAGCTTCATCGCCTGAGTTGTGATATGTTTTCGCGGAGGAGAGCAAGTAGAGATTCGCCATTTGGCTAAGGGTCAATATTGATCAACCAACTAATGGGGGATTTCCACCAACAAAACAAGGGAAAAGAATGGTTAATGGTGGGGAACCAGGGGTACGGGGTGAACTGACCCACTGCCATTTTTTCGAATGGATGAGAATGGTACCAGTGCATAGCATATGAGTTTCCCTATCAACAGTGGCCATGAACTTGGATGCTGCTCCCTCAGCACCAACAGTTTCTCAAGTCATAGGGGACCTCCCAGTTATCATAATGCCAAGTTAAGGTAACCAACCCACCCACCCACCAACCCACCAATCAACCAATGGGGACCAACCACTGGGTCTCGGCTATGAGGCCCGGGATCGAAGCCCGGACGAAGTCCTGGAAGGGAAAGACCAACCGCGCAGCGCCTGGGAACCACAAGCAGGAGCCCACCCCAGGAGGTCACCAGGAGCCCGAAGCAAATCGAAGCGAACTTTCGATTCGAAAAAGTCTGGTTGTGGTTGTGTTGTTGGAGGAAAGTCTCGTTGGTTCGGGAAAAATGGAGCTGAGAAATTGCCCAAGATGCAAGTGATGCAAGATGAGTTTTTGGGATAGCAATGACTTGGGTTTGGCATCTCGCCATCACTGACCGGGTGAAGTTGGAGGAAGTTGGAGGTGGCCATGAATTTCTGTGACCGTTTCTGGAAGGCCGATCTGGGGCCCTGCAATGACCTTTTGAAAACTAAACGCCATGAGTTTGTCCTTGGCTTTGCTGAGACATGGGAGGAAGGCATGACTAACGACGTGATTGATGCTTGTGAAGAAATGCCTGATCACGGTTTGTACTACTGGCGAATCATGCTCCAGATTGGCTAATGGTAGAGCATGATAAGCTAAACAATCATGGCAGCCTGGGCAACTTCTTGGTCTATCTTATTATCTTGATGACGAGCATGCAGAGTTGTTCCGCTGTTGGGTCGGAGCCACGTGGGACATTTGCTTGGTTTCAATCCCACTAGTAGTATACATTCATATACATCTATATACCGTATACCCTTGTTATTGCTCGTTTTTGCTGATTGATATCCCTTCATATCCCTTGTTTTATCCATTGATTTCATTGTTGATTGGACTTCTGTCATCAACAGATTCGAATGATGTCTCTCTCATTGTCCGTATACCTCAATGATGTCCATTGTGGATGTATCCTAAGCCTATAATGAATACTCTGATCATCTCTCATCATTATTCATGGAAGCAAAAAGGATGTTTCTCAAAATAGGGGTACCCCCAAATCATCCCGCGTTAATGATTGTTTATTGATAAACCAAGTATTTTTTGGGTCCCCTATGACTTGGAGAACCACCAAAACCCCTACGGCTGCTTATGCTATTCTCCTGGCATTCTTTGTGTGATGTATTCCTGAGACGTCCGCATCAACGTGCGGGTTTCTTGCTAGCTCGGGGTACCCTAAAAATGATTGGCTTAGGGGTAACATTTAGATACATTTAATAAATGGAAGTACTGCGCATTTGCTACACCCAACATTTATTATCTATTGATCTGAAATGGGGGTACCCTAGAAATGGTTGGTTTACTCCTGGTCCTATGGTTAACATTTGGATGATAGCTGGGGGTATCCCGGAAAACACCCAGTGGTGAGTTGCTGATCACTGCAGTACCGGAACCCGCCCAGGTAGACAATGGAACCTTGGTGGCCGAGACTGCACCTCCCCTGGTCGACATCTCTGAGATTCGGAAGGCAGAAGGGACCATGGTGAGACCTGGCCACGGGCCGTCAATTGCCGCTGGCAAGCTGCTTGGGGCGGTTTCTTGGGCCAGTGGAAGATGGATAGGCTTAGAGGTATCTTCATGGTGGAGTTTGTTCAGCCATCTGATTTAGCTATGGATATCAACCATGACCCTTGTTAATCCTTGTTATTAGTTCTTTCCTTATGTGGGACGGTACCTATGCTTCCACTTACCATGAAATCTTAGGCAGCCAGCTGGTTTCTACCATTTTTATTTAGGGTTGAGTACATACTATCATGGTAACTGAAAGCGTAGGGGTAACTTAGCTAGCACTAGTTGGGAGTCTGTTCCATTTGCAGAATCCTGTGAATCTATGTCGACGTTTGCAAGACAAAGATAGGATTTTTCTAGCCTACCATTGGAATCATCAGCTCACTCATAATCCAGGATCAAGAAGGAAGAATTGAGCCATATTGAGCCATCAAAATTTTATAAGAAAGTAACATTGGATAGATCATGCCAATTCTTGCTCTCTTGCTCCCTTGAATGATTGGACTTGTTGCTCAATCGCATTTTGGAACTGCCAGAACTGGCTTGCTTATCATAATCCAATGTAGCTTTGGAAACAGAGTTGTTGGTTTGGAGAATCTGCTCACATGAAGATTCTTGTCTCAAGAAATTCCGTTGCTGCAGCAATTGTTGTCGCTGCTGCCGTTTTGGTTGTTGTTGTTGCTGTTAATGATGAGTGCGGTAGGGTCCTGGCACGAGTTTATAACCATCACCACCGCAGAATCATGCGACCGATCCAACTATTGGGATACTTCACTCCTGCATAGAATTTGTGTGGTTTCTCAAGCCATAGGCCCCCCCCAAATGGTGGGTTTACTGTAAATATTCACTATCTTAGGAGAAGTGGGACACCCCTCTGACTGGAGAAACCACCATGTTTTGTTTGGTTGCAACCAATTTGCAACCATCATTATGACCACTATTATTTTCTCCATTCTTATTGAACATTATTCTCCGGTTACAAGCCCTACATCTTGGGATCCAACGGGACGGGGACATCCCGTTTTCAGTCACAAACCCCGCTTCGCGACTCAGCACGGCTCGCTAGGCTTTCGAAGACGCTCGGGTGGTTCGCTTCGACGCCAGAAAGCTGCTGCCGCAGGACATGTTCAACGCCACCTTGGAGGAGATCAAAGCACGGTGCCACGACGGAAACCTTCGCCCGCGCCAGCGATGAAAGCCTTCATGTGAAACCACATCCTGTTGTTGACATATCTTGTTATGTAAAAAGACCATTATTTGGTGAAACTATAGATGAAACTATGGTTTCCATGTTTCAACATTTGAGTGGAACATCTGCATTTCTTGAACAAATGGAATCCAATGAGCAAAAACGTGTTTGAAAAAACACAAAACTAAGAGGTTCCACTCCGATGCTTGGGAAACATCTGAGAGAACGCCTTTGAATACCGTCATTTGGTTTTTTGTTCAGGATTGTTTTGTTGTTCTTTGCGTATCAATGTGTTTGACATCTTTGAACATGAAACTTGATTGAACTGTGGATGATGAAGGCAATTTGTTCTATCGTGCTTATGAAAGTGACAACAGGTATGTGTCTATGAGTGTTTTCAGCAAAATTATGTGGCGATGATTTTTGCTGGGCTCACAAGATTTGATACGGACAGGAGTCATTATTTGGAGGCAAGTTGTGGGAATGTAGATGTGACAAATAAACAACATGGCCACCCCACCAAATTTTGGATGCTCTTTGGCTTGGAGAATGCCGCTGTTGGAACAAGATCATATGACGTGGAATCTTTCAGGAAATCGTAGCAATTTGAAAGCTGGAAAGCGGAACAACACCAGGTTTTTTCGAATGAACAGCTGGTCTTTGCCTCCTTGGGGATCTTGGGGGAGTTTGCCGTTGTAGGTATTTGAACATCACCCCATACAGGAGTATTGAGATAAGTTTCATACAGTATAGCATGCGAGATCACGGATCCTCCCTGCTGTGATCGGTAATTCGTTGATGATTAGATTGTCGGATCAGTTGATCAAGGAGAAATTAGCAACAAGGCAGAACAAATCAACATTGTTAAACTGTGAGATCAGATCATGAGTGCTGTCTTCCTGTGGGTCGAACCCTTAAACCTATCAATAGGCAGCAATAGAATGATCCAAGTATATCTAACTTATGGTTATGTCATACTTAATGTACTTGATCAGAGAAATGATGCTTGCAACTGCATTCCCCTTTGTTTGATGGTTAGCTGTGGGCTCTTTCTGAGGCATAAAGAGACTATTGATGAGACCATCCTGTATGGCACGTATGGCGGAGGTGGTTTTTGCAGAATGCTTCTCGGCATGTCAGATTTTTTTTACCCAAGGGAGCTCCAAGAAACAAGTCTCGCCTGATCATGAGATTGGGGTGATGGTTTATGCTCTGCAACGGCCAAGCGATTGCAAAAAATCGCGCTTGGCAATGGTTGATACGCCAAAACCACTACTGTACATTGATCCTTTTGGATCGATTGGTTTATCCGGTGAGGTCACCATCCAGGTAGTCACCAGCTAGTATGATAAAGCTAGTCACCATCCAGTATGATACACCAGTAGTACCTTGATATGCTTGCAATGATATGTAGTATACGTAGTAACCAATGACCAGTATTCTTGATCTTAGATGACCGTAAATTACTATTCATTGTACCAAGGATGAGTTCTGAGAGCAGCTGATGGTTGATATCTGGTGGTTTCAAGCATGGTTTGCCAAGTGTTGTGATCGGTTGGCTGCGAACCAAGCACCGTGCACATGTTGCTTTGTACATTTGGTTGGTATGTTCAGAACTCATGTTACATTTGTAGCTGATGATTGTCAATGATGATGTTTCATGATGAATAATAATTATTGTTGATGAGGTCTCATGTTACAAGGTTTCGCTCCCAGCCCAGGTTTCTTTTGATGCCAGTGACGAACTTGTACCCTCGATTGGGTCGCACTTTGTTGTTCTCAGCTTTGCGAATGGTGTTGATGGGAGTGCAGCAGCGGCTTTGCGGTTTAAAGCCCTTGCCTTTTTGGATCGATCATCCTGCGAGGCGTGAGTTCCTAGGCTCTGCCAACATCAACCTCAAGCGCTTGCCAAATTTTGGTGGGCAGTTGGATGTGCCCAGCATGTTGGGTCTGGGTGATGACGTTGCTGGCATGTTGGCACTGCTCTGGATGGGAATGGTCACAGAGGGTGCAGCCAGAAGCGCCTTTCACACGGATGTTCAGGACTACCGGCAATGGCATGGCATAGAACCTTCTTTGATGACAATAGAAGAGGGAACATTCTTTAGGAATACTTGAAAGGTATCGGTGGAGACATTGATTGTAGTGTAATTTGGACTAGAACATACTGGAAGTCAGGGAATATCAGGGCGATGATGACTTGAAAGGGCCCTGTCATCCAGGTTCGGGTAGACGTGTGCCCTTTTAGGACAACATCCTCATTGAGCTGGTGTCTGAAACGGTGGTTTCGATCGTTCCGAGGGAACTTTTCTGGCAAAAGGGAGAAGATGAGGAGGCATGGCATGGCTCACAGGATGGTATTTTTCAGGCATTGGAAACCACCAGCAATATGCATATGCATACATCCAGGGACGTCTTCAAAGATGTACTTTCCGGAACCTCATGCTTGGTTTCCCATGGTTTCCCCTATATATGGTTTTGTGACGTTTTGTGTGTGATTTCCCCCTACTGTTTTGCTTCCCTCCTGCGGTTGAATTTCGGTGGATCACGACGGATTGCTGAGCACCTGGTGTCACGCAAGCTTCGCGGCGGAAGGTCTCTGGGAGTTACTTCAAAGTGAAGCTTGCGCCCGGCGAGGGCATCGTGATTCCCAGCAACTACCTGCACTCAGTGCCGTGGTGACGATGCGACATGATCTCGGGGCCACATTGAGATGGGACAAGACGAGGTAAGATGACAAGATAAGATGAGGAAAGCTGAAAATTCATCGAAAAAAACGGGGTTGTTCGCACTTTGCCTATCACCTGTACAATTCGTCCACATTCTTCACCATTTCCTGCAATCATTAGTTGGTCATGATTCATGATGGTTCAGGATTGATAATGGATTGATCATTGTGGATGCTGATAATTGATCCCTGATGAACAATGGAGGTGACCTTTCCAGTGGATGTCTTTGTTCAACTGTTTCTCTCGTCGGGAAACGCCGAGTGTGCATGGTGAACTATGTGAAAAAACAGTGAGTGATGACTACCTCCTTCCTCCTGTAGAGGTTTCAATCAGTGGTTTTAGCCACACTTTTCTCGTTTTGGAACCTCATATGACTCATATGTAGTAGTGTTGGTTCCAATGACTCCCCACTGTTTTCCCCTATGTGTGTGGTAGGTGGCGGGTTGACTTGCGCATTCATAGGGCTGGTTCAAGCACCCACCCCTTCGACAGCCAGGACGCCTGGCCAGGAAGATTATGCCCGTCATGTTTGGCTCACAAGATCCATATGGCATTCAAACTGATGTCATATGATGTCATTGTAGTTTAATGATGTTTAATGTAATATAGTGTACATAAACATATATGTTATATGATGATGATAATGTAATATAGTGTAAATAAACATATATGTTATATGATGATGATTTACAGAACGCATATAAACGCATATAACATATATCATATACATACTGTATAGATTGATTTATTGCAGATCTGGTTCAGACCGAAGCAAACTGCGCAGGTGCAACACTTGCATGCAGATCGGCTTGGAGTGAACTTCTTTTTCGAGCCACGTTTTGGACACATGCAGTGGCCCAAGTCCACCGGAAATTTTTATGCTGAGACCGCCAAGGAGAACAAGGAACACTTGGCCATGCGATCATTGTGGTTCCAATCTGCCAATAATGTTTGGCAGAGCTATGGCAAAGGTGTCCCTTTCCATGGCTGGAAGATGGAAATTCTTTAGAACAGTGACCGTCAGCGGCCGTCAGACCGTCAGCGCCCGTCGGTCCCATTTCAAGAGAAAGCCAAAGAAAAGCCTGCGCGATCCGCCGCCACAGCGGCGGAACCGGGGCGATGCACCATGACGATTTTGTTCACATCCCAACAGAAAAAGGTACCGACAAAGTGATCCTGCTTATCCATGTTTGAGATTCTGTGCAAGTTGTTTGCCTTGAGAAGCATCGCTTACATAAAGTTGAGTTGGTTTGCAAGCACCCTCCTGAAAACTAACCTGGACCGAAAGGTCTCCCAAGGGGAGACTAATCATTCAGCACCCATTTGGAGGGTCTATCTTAGTTTTCAGGAGTGTGTGTAAATGTCCTGAGTTTTCTTCAGGGTTTTCTTGGGTTTATATAGGGGAATATCGAAGCATCGTCAAGGACTACAGCTCAACGGTGTGCATCCGAGCCGCTTGTACTCTTCGGTCGTAGAAGGATTTTGTAGCGAAGAATTCTCAGATTGGATTCAACCAAGGATGATATATTCCTAATATAAAATGATATAATGATAGTTTTTTTTTTGTATTATGATGTTCCACTATCATATTGCCTAATTACGTACAAAACCAATCAAATCCAAGCAAATCCTGGAGGTCTCAGATGTGTCAATGACCCCCAGAACTGGTTCATGGTTCGATGGATGTTGGGAGAGAGGTTCGGATGCGGATTGGACACTCATGGTTGACCATCATAGCCCAGCCAGCGGTGACCGCCCTTGAAGCCGGGCCTTGAAACAGGGGCGGCGATGAGGAGCTACCAAGAGGGTTCTAAGCAAAAGCTAGCAATCAACCATGATAGTTAAAGCGACAGTTATACACGAAAGCATCCGTCAACATTGGTCAATCAACTGATAATGAACCATCCAGCCGTAGAAAACTAAAACTGATTAACAATTACTATTCCTTAAACCGTTGTGACAGAACATTCATTATTAGGCAGCCATCATTATAAATACGAACAATGAACCATGATAATGATTTACAATAAAGCAATGGTAAACCATTATACCAGTATTATGAACTTTATTGTTAGACCATTGATAATGATCATGAATCATCATGAATCATCAACCTAAATTCATAAACCATTCATTATTGCCCATTTATTTCCATTTTTGTAACCATCCCAACAAATGACTCACTTGAAATGGGTAATACCATTATGACAAATGTGTTGAATATGTTTGTTTTGTTTTTAAATTCGCCAATGCAAATGGGTTACTACCATAACTGTTCGCCAATCCTTCATCATGCCAATCAAATAGTGATCACTGATTGGATGTGCAATCCCATCAATATGACAATCATGATGCCAATCCTTTGGCTGTGGGTCAAAACCCCGTACCCCTGGTTCCCCTATCATTAACCCTTGTTTTCCCTATCATTATTGGTCATTATCCCCCATAAGTGGTTGATTAATATTGATCCATAATATATAGCTGGTATATCCCCTATAGTTGCTAGTTGCTATCCCCTATCATTAACCATCAACCAGCTAGTTAAACCATGGGTTGGTTGGTTAATATTGACCCTTAGCCCTTTCACTGCCAGTTGCGGAATCAATGACTGGTGATCTCAGCAGGACCTTCTCAGTGATGCAGATCTACTTGCAGCGCGGGGCCCTGGGGGCGGGCCCGCAGCGGTTCCATTTTTTGTGGCGACTGGTGACCAGACCATCAAATGAACAGACACCAGGAAAGACAAGAAACCAGATCATCATGGTTATGTCATGATTATATCATGATTACTATATCATGATTATTCAAAACCACTAGTTGAATCACTGAGAAAACTTTCCAGAAAAATCCAGAAAATCGATTGTCGCACGGGAAATGATGATCAATCCGTGTGATCGATTTCTTTTTTTGCGGTCAAGAAGCCCTTGTGAGAACAGCTTGGGCTTCCTAGATGGCACAAGGGTTAGGCAGCCGCTTCTCCCTGTTCCTATGAGAAGCCATCATGTACAGATCATCATCATCATCATCATCATCATCATCATCATCAGCACCATCAGCGCCATCAGCAGCAGCATTCTTACCACACTTGATTTGATAAGAGAAGAACACCGTCATCTCTTTCCTTTCTTTCTGATTCGACTTACTAAAACATTAGTGCATTTTGATGATCATATACAGATACATATATGCATATATACATATGTTTTTGAATGTGACTGTGTATGATATATTGTGTGCCATTTGTGTACATGTTTGTGTTGGTGTTTGTTTGGTTTTGGCATTGCTGTGTTTACATATTATGTATGTACATTGCGAATTCACATCCCAGAAGATTTTTCATTGGTTTGTTTGGTACTGACCGATATTTGTACGACTACCAATGTATCTACATACCTATACCTACATATACATAAATATATAAATATATTTTTTTTGCATACAGTATCCATATCTGTATCACAAATATACATGCACTGCACAGGGCCTGTGTTGCTGGACTTGTCATTTTCAGACCCAGTCGGCGACACAATGGAGGAACATTGGTCGGATGAGAAGCACATCGCTGAAGCTGCGACTGCTGGCGTCCCAACTTTCTTCTGATTCTAGTGAAAACGTGACGATTGGTGCGCCACCAACCAGCAGGGGTTGAACAGCACGATTGGGGTGCAAACAACCAGCAAGGATGATGCAACTGACATCCAAGTAGCAGTATTTTTGGATATATGGCGTAAAACCTATGTGTTTGGTCTGCCATGATTGTCCTGCACCTGTCCCGCCATTAGGTACTGTATATCAATTGCCGGTAATTCCATCGATGGATATTTGCAGTTGTCTTCTAATTCTTCTAACCCCGAGTTGCAAGGGACGGACTGGATGTTTTTTCAATGCACGACAGAACATAGATACCAGCAGATTCGAACTGTCCAATGATCTGACTAGTAGAAGATTATGAGTTGAGCCAGCTTGATTCTGGACTAAAACATTGTCAACTCGGTATCATTTGCTATTGACTATTGACTACCAGTCATTACAATTGAAATATATGTATATATATACATCTATACATATATACATACATCTATATATATATATATACATCTATCTATATATATATATATACATATATATATATATTATCTATTTTGTTTAAATATATGTATTGGAATCATAGTTGGACATCATTCAGTTCAAAAACGTGATAAGTTGCAGTCTTTGTGTACAGTCATTGCTTTTGGCTTCAGCCAATCTCTCAGCTGGTTGGGCCCCGGAAGGCAGGCGTGATTTGTACGGATTTTTTGTCTTCCTTCCGGTTGGGTGCAGAACGGGCAGAAAGAAAGCACTTTTCGTGTTGAATGAAAGCAAGATCTGGTTCTTTCCTGAAATGGCACACAGTGACTTGAAGCTTTCCCACTCTGGAAACAGTCATGGGATGAGTACAAATTCAGCAAAGATGCAAACAGTGGCAGAAGGGGTGGTGTGTCCAAGAGCCGTAGCAGTCATTATTTGGGTTCCTGTCAATGAACAAGGAAAGTGAATGTCACAACTTATTTTGACGCTCCTTGTATCGGTGTGTCCATCAATTTGTGGTATCCACTCCACCGAAATCATGCAGTTTCAACACGATCTATCCAAACTTGTTGGATTGGAATCAATGCAAAGAAGATCAAACAATCAAACACGTACAGTCGTGCTGGATTGCGGCACTGCTATCAAGCTTTCTTGATTTCCCGTTTTGCATGTATCCAGTCGAGCGCACAAAATGGCCCAGTGGAAGCCACCGGCAGACTTGTACATAGGCCCAACGTGCCATTTGAGTCAACTTTTCGATAGTACAGACTGCGGCGCCGTTTGACCATTTTCATCTTCACTGGCGGAGCAAATCGTGATCTTTTGTGGCCAGCATCGGTTAGATCCTCTACAGATTCCAGACTGTGCAAGCAGCATCAAGCAGCTGGGTTCCATGACCACGACTTGTCATCACCGACTCATTGGGGCTACTTTTCGATCATATTCGCTTGTAGCGTCCCAGCAGCTTCAACGACTAGACAGCCTAAGCCAAAGCCAGCACCACGTATTGCTCACCAGAGCCAGCGGTAGTGCAGGGGATGAATCCACCGTACGGCACTTGCTCTGGAGGGGCTCAACGACTGCCTGGTGCAGCGGCTGAAGTGACGAGATGTCCATGCCATCCCGATCCCGAGATGATTTCACTGTGTCATGTTGTGGTTGTTGGTCCCAGTGCCCTAACTGCTGCTTGTGCCGTTGCTTTTCTTCCGATTCTTTCTTTGTTCTGAGGATTTTTCCTCTTCTCTATTCTTGTGCTTCTTTTGCTGTTGTTGTTTCTTATTCATTGCTGGTCCATCTTTTGGTGCCATTTTTGAAATTGTTGTTGCTTGCTAAGTTCACTTCAGGTGAACTTTCCTGAAGACGACTTAGGGATTGAGGGTCTACTGACAACCATAAACCATCTAAAAATATCTAAAAAAACTTATGAACCCCTATTGATCATGACTAAGCACATATCAACGGTTCTACCGCATCATGGACCAGCATCTTACTAAACCGTTTCTTGATTTCAGGGAAACGGGAGCGAGCTAAGGATCGGATGATATTCTTGGCCACTGTAAGGCCTAGTTGAGCTGGACCCATTGAACTTATTTGGGTCAAGGAAGCATGTCGATGATGCCCATAGATAGTCAGTATTGATTGTACTAAAAGCGGTCATTAATGCTGAAACATGGTCCAAGTTACAACAGATTAGACATATTTCATCACATGATTGCATCATTGCATTATCACATTCGTAGTTTCAGGTTCAGGGGGTGAACGGTTCAAACATCAGGCACTGAAAAACTAGTAATTGGATGAATTCTTGTTTGCCGACTATATGCCTATCACAACCTCGTGGTGGTTTGATGGTGGAGGCCAGCCCTGTTACTCTTATCATCCCTTATTGCAATACATTCTTAGGGAGGCCTACATACTAGCGGACATCCACCGCAATCAGGTTTTTGACACAACTCAGCATGAGCCTTACTTTCCATTTATTTGTGGGGTCAAAATTGCGAATCTTGAAACCTTAACATTTGATCATGCTGAGTTATGTTGAGTTTTCCGAGTTTGGCTTTCCATTGCTGCCAAAATTGTTTTGCGGGTTTGGTTTCCTGGACTTTGATCGATTTGAGCTCCAAGTCTTGTCTGTTACGGAGATGAGCAGCCAACTTGAGGCCAGTGCAGATTGCTTGAAGTCAGCTTCGGCCGCGGCCCAGAGGTCTTTCGAAATTTTCGTTTCCCTGTTCCACGGATCTCCCTTTTTCGGCAGCCAGTGTTTGTGGATCCAACCAAAACTCTGTGAGGAGTTTCAGCCACTGGGATCCAATCACTAGATTCGTAGGAGTAACAGGTAAGTCATGGTTGAAGCTTTCCACAAAGCTGCTGGTAAGCGGAAGTTGTGTCCAATCATGAGAGACCGGACAACTAATGACCTACTGTGTTTGACAGTGAAGCATCAGCAATTTCTGCAAAACTTGGGTCTGACAAAGAGATATGGTATCCTGCCCCCCAGACGCACATATTCCGCACGCCATGAATCCAAAAAGTGTAGTGCAACGGTTTGTCACCTGAGCCGCTTTTTGTGGACTCAGGTGTGTTGGGTCACCAAGTCATTCAACTTGCACCACGCAAACGCCCGGCAGTCGGAACAAGCAAAAGAAAAGCACCATCACCATCCATCACCTGGATTCATGTGGCAGGGAGGATTAGAAGAAACAACAGTACGGGTAAACCTGGTTGGTGGTTTTGAACATGTTTATTGTTTCTGAAAATTATTAACAAAGAGTTGGTTGACAAGCTTTTTTTTCATAAAGGTTGAAACCACCAACCAGTAACCAATCATGCAATGACAACAGTTTTAAACACTTAGACTATCTGCAGAGCATTCTAGGCCCCTGTGCGAAAACCTGGTGTGGAAAGTGTCTTCATCCGGCGGCCTGACGGTTCCAGGTTTGTGGTAGGTGCAGCTGGGGTTGATCAAGTTGGATCCACAAGCTTCTTGGCCTTTTCCTGGGTTTGCAGATACTTTGAAAGCTGCCATCCCAGCCGGGTACAGTCGCCCTGACGTGGACCCCGCAACCCAAGACCAGTCATAACTCATACCGGTCGCCCTTGCTGGCCAGCCGATAAGTGAGTGCAACCAACTCGTTTTTTCCAGTCATGATTTTGAACTAATTAGCCATGTCCCCATTGTCGCATATGGGTTTGGGCGCTAAGATTTGAAACCCACATTTGAGTCTTTGCCAGTAACACAATACCCTGGTGATGACATGTGATGACTATCATGTGGAATGGTTATGCCGTCCAACTTGCAACAGCATTCCTTCCTCAAGAAGGAAACATTCATGTCTTTTTGCAAAACACGTGCGTTTTGTACGCATCCTACAACTTTTAAAAAACATAATGATGTGTCGGGATATACATGCATATACAATTATATTACTATATACTTGGATATCTTCTGGACACTTGGATTCTGATTGCGGCTCCGCCATGGTTGGCCCTTCGGCCATGCAATTTGCGGTGCGACAGCAAAAGCTTGAGCCAGCGGCTGCCAAGTTCGTTGTATAACTTGGATGGTGACCAGGATTCCTGTGGAATGTGGTAGTCCATTGTTGGATTCTTGAGTAATTATCCAGTATATACATATAGCAGGTATGAATCAAAAAAACTATATATGTAAGAATAAGTAGATTGTGATCTGTATATATATATATAATATTTATGCATCCTCTAGTTAAGCAGCCACTTGCGCAACATACAGCATGAGCGTCACCCCCCTCTAAGCAGCCAGAGCACTCAGCCAGGGTGCCATGCTTTGAAGGCATGGACTGCCGATGGCGGTGCTGCGGTGGCAGGTACCTGGATTTTCTGAGGGAGAAGCGGAGACAGATGGCAGCAAGCTCATGACCACATGGAGTTTCTCCATTTAACTTGTGAAACAGCTACCTTACGCAGCACTGCACCAGATTTGAGCACCACGCACACCAAATTCATTACTAGGAGATCCATATCAGTGAACTACGCGTGTTTGATGGTATATGCCAGCCCGTGCCGGTAAAACCAGTGCTACAGTGAATTGACACATGTGTTGCCTTACAGTGTCCGGTGCATCACACTACATTGCACCGTGACCGCCCACAGAGCCATTGCGGTCGGCTCCACGTGGGTGAAAAACCGAGGCTGTCTTGATCTTCACGTCCTTGGCAGTTGGTGTTCTGGCACCCTTTGCCGTGGCATCCTTGCGGGGCGAGCGTGGGAGCTTAGAGCGAGCTTCGGTTGTAGTTTTTCGGAGCTGGGGATGTGTCCACCAGTCCACCAGTTGATTTGGTAGTGAAATGCAGTGAACCCATCCCAGCAGCTCGACTGGTTTGGCTATACATGGGATGTTGTACAGGGTATTGACCCACAGCCACTATGGCAGATCCAGCAGATCGACCGCCAGCAGTTTAGTCATAAATAGGTGGTAATTGACCATCAGATACACTTTCTTCCTAGTATGGATACAATCCATGACATGTGAATGAGAATGATTGGGGTTGGCATACCATTTGGTTTGGAACAGAACGTCTGACTCTTGAACAATCCAAGACTGGAGGCCATGGAAAAATCTATTGATGTGCGTAGCCAAAGAGGGTGATGTGCTCTAGCCTTGCGTCTTTGTGGTTTATCAAAGACGCTGAACAACGAAACTCCAACAGCACAGGTGCGGGGCCTGCAAGGTCCTGTTGCCACATTAGCATTGATGAGAGTTTGGAGGCTATAGATTTTAGCCACCAGCATCAGCTGATTTGGAGCGAAACGAGATGTTTTGCTAGGACACAGTCGACACCTTCATCTTAAACTGGGACGAAACACAACTTTTGGAAGTCCGAATCCGCGGAAACAAACCGTTTAGTCATTCCAACGCATTTGTAGTAGGGATCAACCAACCATTGCTCTTGGAAAAGTCATAGGTAGCATTGGGTAGCGAATTTCCACTAGAATCTTCGAAGACGTAGGGAGAGTTCAAGTCTACAAAAGTGCAGCTGCAGCAAATTGCGCAAGTAGAAGAAGCAATGATGGTAGTTGTACCAGTATCAGCACCCCAACCTTGTCAGAGTGATTTTAGACATTCTCTATATTTTCATCATTAAACAGATGGTTGTTTGATTGACTTGATTGAATTGCGCATGTTTTTCAACGGGGTAACCACCACCAGGGGCCGCAGGGGGAAGTGGTCAGATCATGGCCACGGAGAGCCTCGCGTTGCAGTCGCTGAGATGTCAATGAGGCCCCAAGAGAGCCTCGCGGCGGTTGAAACCATGGCGCCTGGGCGGCGATGTGGCGACATCGAGTCATGTGGCCATCGAATTACGGTCATGTTAGTATCAAGTATATGTATACAATATATATATAATATGCATATAAATGATGTATATTGTAAGATATGGAATTCCATGTAATTCTATTCAATTCAATATGTAATTGCAAATGTAATTGTATATGCTGCGTCGTATATGTATGTAATTTATATGCATAAGTATAGGTAAAACATTACTCTACAGAGGAATAAATACGAATAAAGGTGCACAAATTAAACATGCGCGTAAAACTAAGTGTAGTATAGCCATATGTGGGTGCCGGGGCAACACATCGAACACTTCAACTCAGCGGGTGCACATCCAACAAGTATGGTCATAGCCTCGGGATATGAGCGTTTGATGGGTGCTTCTGGTCTTGACACGAGCGATCACCAAATCTCCTGCTCAAACTGGTTGAAACTGCCCTGTGTTGGTGAAGTTCAGGTGATCAATGGATCCAATTGAGCTGCCACAGGATCACAGGAATCAGCTGGGAGCATCAGCTGTGTGGACCATGAATGGACCAGCCTGGCTGGTTGCCGGGAAACAACCCGCATGGATTGGGGAGCAAGTTCAGTGGAACCAGCAGTTTCAGTGGAACCAAAAAAGGAACTCCATGGGACAGCGCGGTGTGAGCGTTGGAAATGGTTCACAGCTGAACGTTGGAACCAGGGGCACCTGGTGCATCTAGTAGGCCGGCGAATCCACCTGGTAGGCTGTTTACATATAAGGAGGGGGGTGGTAAGTCAGTGGCGAATATAGGGGGAATATAGGGGTTAATCTAAAAGTCAAAGATGGTAAAGGTGTCTTTGACGCTGCTGCAAACAGTTCCTCCAAGGATCTCAAACATCTCCAGGAATCATTCCTTCACGGCAGACCACTGGGGATATCCATGAACCCAGAAGTAAATATGTAACAACAGATAATAATTGAGAAGTGTCCAAAAACGTCGCCGTTGGATTACTTTGTCAATTTTCAACTTTTCCAGTTCATGATTGATATGTTGGTACTGTAATTGATAATTGATTGATATGTTCATTTTCCCATACCTGGACCCAAGGATGAAGACCCCGCAGATTGCGTCAACGTTGCCGTGGCGCACCGTGGCGCAGAACCGAGGCTCAACTCCTTACCGTGACCGTGCTGGGTCTGGGGGTTTATGGCGCCACCCAAGGTGGTACGCAACGAGGCTTCTAGAACCGCCCATGGCGCCCATGGCTGGGTATCTCCAGTGGCATGAGGTGTTTTGATCATGGTCAAAGGTACCTATATAAGTGATCCTGAATGATGTTAATAGTGAATAATGGTTGATACTGGTTGATAGTTGATAATTCATATGGTTGATGTGGTTTTTCATGTTGAAACAGATCAATAAGCTTACCGTTTCGAGTACCCTGCATGGAGACGTCAATCTTTTTTGATGGACCAGAAAGGAACCTAGGAAGTGGCACAGAGCTGAATTCTTGTGAGATTGTTACGATTATTTTTGTTGTGTTGCCTTTCCACTGAATCTGACGATTGTTTGTCAGTCAAGCAGCCTCACACGCAAGGGCCGCATTTTGACATTTTTCTTTGACTAGACCGATGATGCTTATCAAGAGACGGATGGATGCTTGACTGATACACATGATGAGACTGACTATCGCCAACCGAATCACATCTACCTACTGAAACAATTACGCTCATTCTCCACCTTATCAGGGTGGTTGGTCCTTGCCGACAATGCGATGACATGGATCATTTTTTTCTCAGCCTCGGTTTCCACCGTGCAGAGTTTCATGAGAAAGCATCCAGCATGCACATGTGAAACCATTTTTCTGAATGAAGCTTCAATTATTTGCTGTTTCTCGAAGGGATGAACTCCATTTGGTCGTTTTTCAAAATAGGGGAACCCAAGAAATGGTTGGTTGACTACTATAAATGGTTAAACATGGATAGTTTGGGGGTAACTTATCAAACATGGATGATTTGGGGGTGAACTCCAGTTACTTGCTGATGCTTCTTAAAACTCCCTTGAAACACAGGAGGACACACAGCGATACACAGGGCACAGGACAGTGG
The DNA here is from genome assembly GCA_009767595.1 of Symbiodinium kawagutii. Lineage (NCBI taxonomy): Eukaryota > Dinophyceae > Suessiales > Symbiodiniaceae > Symbiodinium > Symbiodinium kawagutii. The sequence continues at coordinate 75,668 of VSDK01027616.1, forward strand.
CGTGCCAATTTTCTAGCCATACAGTGGCTGCTTAGATCGATACATTCAGCATGGCATGCCCAGGGCTAGCAATTTAGACCGGAAAGAAGCAAGTTGGGCGATGGCCAGGTTTCCCACATGTTGGGCCTCAAAGCAATTGAAATTTCCAAAAATTCCATCAATTGATAGCGTGTACATCTTTTGGAAAACGCCCAGGGAGCCTTTCCAAGTAGGTTGGTGTACCTGTTGTGTTAATTTGTTTTTCTCAGTATCCACCCCAGTTTGCCAAAACTCCACCGAAGTTTAAACGAAATGGTGGCGTCTCAAAATAGGGGTACCCCTAAATCCTCCTTTTTACTCATTAAGGTAATAAACTAACCATTTCCAGGGTCCCCCATTTTGAGAAACCACCAAATGGGTGCTTCTCAAAATAGGGGACCCCCCCAAATCATCCATTAATAAACCTTTTTAGTGATAAACCAACCACTTTTGGTTGCCCCTAGTTTTGAGAAACCGCCACGTGTTTGTTGCTCTTAAGTTTCCACGACTTGTGAAAAGCCCAAATGTGCCATGCTGAAGCTTGAGCTGGGATCCGCAGTGAACGGCGCTGGAGCGGATGACAAGGACAGGTCCAGGGTGCATGGCCCATGTTGTGAGTTGTTTCACCCAAAAGGTTCAGGTCCAATGTCCAGGAACTTGGTCATCCCACCATTCAGGAAGTATCTCCCTGGTGGCAGTGCTACTGGCATCCCGAAGTCGCGTTCTGTTTATCGCCAATGCTGAAGTACGAAGCGTGCGCTGCTTTTCCCCTCATCATAAAACAGCAGCTTGCACCTGATTAGGCGCTTACAGGGTTGGAAATGCATCAGCAATGATAGGAATCCTGACACCATTACTTTACAGTCAGTGATTCAAGTGGCATCATTTTTTCTTATCAAAGTCTACCCACATTGTGTTGCCATCCCCATCTGTGTTTCAACGATTCGCCACGTGGGTCACCCTGGAGTCTGTCCCTGGAAAGCTGTAACGTCGTCCGCCGCGAGACCAGAAAAAATCTCGAGTCAATCCTTTGAGCGTAGAATAGGGTTGAAGATGGTCAACCAACCAACCATGGGGAATCAAGAAGGGCATGGTGAAAATTTGGGTGGTGGATATGCAACTATACCCAGCCAGGGTTTTCACCCACAAATGCGCGCAGTCCCAAATAGCATGGGTGGTACTGGACCCCAATGCGTGAGCCCGGCGGCTTCCTCAAGCGTTAATGATCGCCAGTGTGCCAAGCCTACCCACTGACTGCTGTACTGGCTGGGGGGGGGGCCCCAAGACAGCCGGTATGGAAGCCTCATGAATGGTGTAATTCAAAGGTATTAATTGGTGGATACCTTTTTTTGCCTGGTGCATATGGCAATTGTAATGGTTATTCAAAGAGCACAATTATCGTTTTGAGGTCCGACACGCCGATTCCCTTGGTCTTGACCCGGTGAAAGAATTCAATTGCTTGCTGCCTGCTATGCAGGCTGTTGGTCATGCAAGCCATGCTGCAAGATTATACAAAAGGTGTCCCCAGCTATGACAGTTCTGTACTTGCCAACAGGTCCTTATTGCTTTCCGTCTTCATAGATATTCATCATGACTGTGTATTTGCCTGTATTTGCGTTTGCTTTGTTTCATTCTCTTTGCAAGAATCAAATAAATGATCGTTCTTTGGTGTTTAACTTGGCTTTAGTATGCTTTAGTCATGTGTTGATTGCTTTTATCATGTGATTAACTTGGCTTATCTCATGTGTTTTCCTTAGTCATGTGTCGATTCTTTAGTCATTTCGTGCAACGAATCGAACACCCGAGAACGCATTCTGGCTGTGCCTGGGCACCCGCGAATGGTTGCTGCTGCTTTGGCTTGCAGCCGCGAGATGCAATTCCACGTGTTCGATATCCAGATCCACCAACCTACGGTGGTTGGATCGGTAATTGGTAGGATCATTGATGACTAATGATACTGCAAATCATGGATAAGTTCATTGCAATTCACTGAATCTCGGAGAACTAGGTTGATATTCGGACTCAGTTCATTGGAATTCATTGAACCTTTTGTAATTCAGTTAATGATTTATCATAAATTAATTCATTCAGAAGCTACTTCTTGCATCAGAATTCCAAGAACCGTCAGCTTGTCACAATTGTCAGGGTGAGACCTTCCCCGCCAGCTTTCCATGTTCCATGAGAGCCGGAGCCTCGCAGAAAGCCGGTTATGTGGAGGATGAAGTGGCGCTCTCAGCGGTGAGCTGTGGTCATTTCCAAAGACTCGTTAGATGGTGGGTGAACATACCAACAACATCGGACAAGTTGAACTATTCCTGTATTTTTTGGGATGTGAGCAGAAGGGGTACCAGTGTTTGACCCACAAGCATATGCTTATTTGTTGTACCAATCAACGGACATCAGCGAACCTGGTGGCTACAAGGGTGTTGACAGTAAACATGCCCAAAATGCCGTCATTGCTTAAAATTGCCACTAAAATTGGCATGACTAGACACGTATACATTGTATGCGTGTGTGCAATATGTGCATATATTAGCATATCTCAATATTGAGTATATTTGAGTGCTTTGCAGTCTATCTATGTCTATCGCAATATCTTAGGGTGTATATACTTTAATTACGTATGTCGGTTCGCAATATTTTAGTGCATATGTATATTATTACGCATTATTATACCAATGATTGTAGTTATATTTCATGTATCTTACTAAAATTGCTGTTGTTTATGATCCATATACACTGTCAAATACTGAACACACACATAGATATATAAATATATATATATACATAATCTATACATATATATATATATACATAACATATATATATATATATACATATAATATATTTATAAATACATATATGTGTGTTTTCATTGCCCCTAAATCATTCAATAGTAGTCCTTTACTAAACTCCAAGCACAACTTGGGGTCCCCAAGCTCTGGCTTAGTCGAACTCCGAACACTGAGGTTGAAGCAGCTGCCGATCAGCTGAATGCCTGGGATGCCAACACGCGGCGCTTCGCTTTGCAAAGCCTGGGCCTGCTGGGCACCAAAGCCGTGGATCAGCTGTCGGCCATCAGCAGATTGGTGGAAGATGAGGAGCCCGAGGCCGGGGCCGAGCTCGTGGGGCTGAGTTCACTCACTTTTTTTTGAAGATCAGATGTTTTTAACATGTGTTTAAAGAATATTTTGATATAGTGGTGATGTTTCTTCAGCAATACTTTTTTTAAAAAAGAATATATTTTTGTATAGTGGTTTCTCAAAATAAGGAACCTCCAAATCATCCAATATGAAACATGGTTAGTAATCAACCAGCCATTTTTCCCCGGGGTCCCAAGTAGAAAACCACCATTCTCCACATCTTCGCAGACTTCGCTTGCGCCAGGTGCGCAAGGCAGCTTGCTTGGCCCTGGGTCGCGTGGGCGGCGGTGAAGCCTCTCTGGCCTCGGCGCTGAGAGACACGGAGGCGGGGCGACAGCGGCCACAGGCGGCCTGATGAGTGCGGGATCATTTCTGTCATGGAGATTTGATGTATCCATGACAGAAATAATGACAGATATTTTTATATTTTGATAGAAATCATATTGATGTATGTTATATGGATGATATTTTACAGAAATACATGATATATATATATATATTATCAATAGATGATATTTACTATTTAATATCAATGACATAGTTATATATGGATGATATGCTACATGTTTATATATAACTATGTCATGGATATTATATATGAATATAGGTAGAAATGGATTACATATTTATGCTAGATATATGTATGGAGTTATGTGATTATATGTGCATGCGTATTCGTATATCTATCTAATTTATGAGATTATGTTTACAATGTATGTATACTTTCGATCTTTTGTGATAGTAATGATTGGTTGGTACCACTTCGTGATGTGTACCATGTGTTCACGATATTATCCATGTCATGATCGGTATGTTTGCTTTTCAATCTTGTGCTATACCACCTTGCCCTAAACCATACTGTAGTATTTTGTGCTGCATCATGCACTACATGTTTAAACTGTGATGTTATGGGACTATTTATATCACATCACACTGTAGCCTGTATCTACATCATATATGTATATATAATGTCATAATACCCCATCGTATAATACACACTAGACATGACATACCACAGTACCTTCAGTTCCACCATGCGTAGAACATATTTGTTCTCTAAATCATTGCAGAATCAGATAGTGTATTGCATACCACTGCATACTACGTACTACATATTATCCGTATAGGTGTATCCAAAAATGGTGGTACCCACCAACCATCCTGAGGCATGATCATTGATAATAGGGTAACCAACCAGCTATGGAGGTACATATTCATGGACAAACCGATAGCTGGTTGGTGCATACACATCAGTGGTATAACTGGTTGACTCTCTGTTCAATCTTTGTTCACTAGCATTGTAGCATACCACAAAACAGCTCCAAGAGAAAAACACTCAGTGAGCGCCACCGCCCATAGGGCCTATGGGCCAACACTGTCGGCGTGTGGGCCCGATTGGCCCCAGCACTTTTTCCTCCTTTGATCTAGCCCAACACGTCGAATGTCATAGAAAGCATCAAGATCGGTAATCATAGAAAGCATCTTGACCAGCCAGCTATAGCTGGAGGTAATCAACCAGCTATTGGTAATTCATGGACTCTGAGGAACCCACATGGCACATCTTCGCAGAAACAGCTGGTTAAGAAGCCCTTATTCCGCTGGTGGCTGGTGGTCATGAACCCCTTAGTCGTTGCACCCTAATTGTTGGGGCACCAACCAGCTGGGTGGTCACCTACGGTCGTCCCCATGCCAGGCCACAGTGAGGGCAGAGGCAGCCATAGCTCTTGGTCGTTTGCAGCAGGTGGGTTCCCTTGCGTCCGCTTGCGTTTAGGCCTTCACGACGGGTGAGCAGTTCACCAACCAATGGTTAACTAATGATAGCTGGATAATTGTTAATAAGGGGATAATTATCAACAGAGGTTTTGCTAGACTGGTGGAAGGAACGCGTGCCAATGGATCCATTTGGTGGATCCAGTCGTGTTCATACAGTCGATCCATAACGGTTGCGGATTATAATGGTTAGTAATAGGCGATAACCAACACTAATAATGGTTAAAGAACTACTTGAAACACCAATAGTGGTTAAACAACTACTATATGGAGGTTTCTCAAGCCATACGGGACCACCACAGTAATGGTTGGTTTATTGAGGATGAATGGTTCATAATGGTTTTTGAAAAAGGACATCATAAGCAATAATATGGGGATCTACCAACTATAGTGGTTAAAATGGTGGTTTCTCAAAATAAGGGACACGCACAAATCATCCATCAATAATTATCAATTATTGACCATACACCATCCATTTTGGCTGACTCGTATGTCCATGTATTTGATGAGCATGCCGTATACACATATATATATATATATATATATATATTTATACATATTATATATACCCACGTAGATCCATGATTTATACATACACACGTGTACTTACACACGATCAAGTGACGGCTTCGTTGATATACCAAGAATTCTGTGATGTGTTTTGCCAGCAGCTGCAGGTTGTGACCGGACGTGGAGTTACAACTCATATATTTGCAAGCCGGCGTGTAAGATGTGTAAGTAACCCCGGGTTTGATACAACCATGACTTCAGACTGAGGGGGACCAAAGGCGAGGCCCTTGCGAGTGCTGAGGATAGCCCTGTGAGCCCAGTATGACACGTCATCATTGAGCATCATTGAGCATCATTCTATATCCTTCTCATGATTGACTCATCAGGAAAAACCAAGCACAGCAGTGCCATGATTTCCTAACAAAGCTCCTCCACAGTTGCACATGAACTCCCCAGCTTCTTGTTGAGTTCGACAATTGTTGAGATGCTGGTTGCTCATCCTGGGTTTTGAACTGACCCGACCTGCAGGGTTCCCAGTGCGGAGAAGCCGAGGGAATATTTCACCAAACATATGCTGCTACTGCTTCCCTGCGAAACATCATCTACGGATTCCAATACGCACAAGGGTTATGAGTGGAAGTTCCTTTTGGGAACTGATTTCATGGTTATTAACCATTTACTTAATGATTCCAATACGCACAAGGATCCTTTCGATGTGAAGCTGTTGGTTTTCTGACAGCTTGTTAGCTGCCACAGCATTTGATCAACTTGGCCAAAGAGCCAAAGCTTTGATCGATCCCGGCCACGTTTCTTGGGATGACATCCACCAACCTCCTACATGCCATGACCAACCATTGGCATCCATTAGCATCATTATCAACCCATCGACAAGCACAAGCAAGGATCCATCAACATTCACCATCTAGCTATGTTGCAACTAAATCATGGGGACTGGCCGATCGTAAGATCGCCAGGAGTTTGGTCATGGCCAGGGTACATGAGGCCACATGATGCATGGGAAATTGTGGTCCAATCAAGTCCAATGCCAAACCAAGGACAGCAAGGAAGATCGTAGCTATGGCATGCTATGAATAGCCCAAACCTAAACATTCTCAACCGTAAGACATATTGTAACTGCAATGATTTGGCGCTCCTTGTGAACGCCATGCCACCAGCGTTGCCATGGACCTGAGACTTCGCTCCTGTTTGCTGGTGGGTTTCTGGCGTCCCGTTGTGGGCTTCCGTTTCTCACCTGCGAACCCGGATTGCTGGCACCGGGGGTCCCAGCAGCTCTGCTGTGCGGAGCCGAGCCCCGCTGAGTGCTGGGATGACTTTTGGAATCACGCCAGGTGTTGCAGGGACCACATCGAGCTACAGGAAGTTGCTGATTCAGACTGCATGGGACCCATAAAAACGCTAGAAGAACAGATGCTCCCGGAGCCAAACGAGGAAAGGCCCTTTGTTTTCTTGTGGGATGAAAAGACGGGTGGGACCACTTTCAACGATTGGCTTTTGGCTTCGTCCGCTCGCTTGAAACGCTTGAACGCCACGCACATCTCGGATTTTGGATGGCCCAATGTCATTGGAACTCCGTTCTTTTTAAAAACATATGAGCAGTCGAAGCTTGAATCCTTGCAAATTCTATCTGCTACAGTGGATTGGAACATTTTTTCAGCTATCGGCTGTCGAGTTCCAAAGCGCTTACCCAGTTGCTTTCTTCTTCTGAGGAACCCGGTGGACCGTTTCTGAACGATGATTGGTTGAGTTTTGCCCAGCACTCTGCAGCAGCATAATCTCTTGAAATTCTCTCATCAAACCACCGAAAACCAACCATCATCATGGTTTTTTCACCATCAACCTATACCTACCACTAGTATCAAGCTGGTATTCTGCTAGCACTAAGTCTTTAAGCTGGTACCATGTCTGTTGACCATGTACCATGACTTGTGACATCTTGTGACCAAGACCACATGCAAGCTGTTCGTGTGACCATGTCGTGCATGCTGTGTGTTGCGGGCCGCGGGCTGAGGTTTCTTGTCCTACTACTTGGAGCGATCAGATCGCAGGTTGGAAGGTGGCAGCATCCCCCTGCGCCTGTTGACCAAGTTCTCGCTGTCAGAGTTCGAAGACTATTTGGACTCGGTGGCCTGGTGAGCCGTGCATCCCATCGTGATACAGGGGTTAGGGGTTACAACATCATGAAGACTGCCTAATGATAGGGGTAATCACTGATGCTTAAACAGCTACTATATGGTGGTTTGTCACCTAGATAATCCTTTTGTAATTATCCTGTATTCATAAATCAGCATAGGCATGCAACACGCACTATACATGTGAAAAGACATGTTAGTTTATCTATTTATTTAACAAACTGTTTCTCAATTGGCTTTTCTATCCGCGTAATTTTTGACCTATTTAGTTTCTGTAATATATCTAATCTACCAAACCGTGTATTTATGACCCATTCTCTCTATCTTGCCATCCATCTTCTTTGTTTATCTCATCTCACTATATCTGGTCTGTCTTATTCATTCTATTCATCAAATCTAACGGGATTTATCTAATGTATCCAGTCTATGTAGTCTATGAAAGCTATCTAATCTATCCAATCTGTCCAATCGATCTAACCTAGTCGACCTAGTCCAATCTAATCAATCATATCCTTATCTACCTATCTGTCTATTTGTTTGTTTGTCTGTCTATCAATCAATCAATCTATCTATCTATCAATCAATCTATGTATCAATCTAGCTATACACTATGTAATTAAATTATATGTGAACTCATTATACCATCTTATTTGTTTCTACATACAGCAGTATGTACGTCTACACGCCGTCTACTTGTTTTTCTTGATCTGCTACTGCTTACCCCAAACACCAAAACACCGGTTTTAGGCGCAGCGCGCGCGAGCGAAACGCAGGTTCGATTTGACGGCCTGCGCTTCAGTGGCAAAGAGACAGGTCTCTTTTGCAACACCGAAAACGCTGAGTTGTGCCTGGCTGATGGGGTCCTCCCAGGGACCTTTGAAGGCTGGAGAAGAGCTGAGCTCATGCACGGCCCTCGTTGGTGGTTGTGGTGTCATGGTGGTGCATGAACTGGTAGCAGTGGTGAATGGCTACTAGACTTGACAACAACAGTTGATTATAGTTAACTAGCTGATAAGAATGATTATGATAATCTTACCACCACTTAAGCAGTTGATGATTTTTCAATGTCAGCAATTGACAACTATTGACAATAGTTGAGCGTGCTTAGGCAATGGTCAATGATGGTTCTTGATATTTGATGGTGGTTAATCGCCGGTAGAAAGATCATTCTTTCGGACGTATCAATAATCAACAACGGGTCGATTTCTCGTTCATGGAAGGATAGATCACGTTCCAGCAATGTATATAAATATCAATGTGTATGCTTATCATTATGATATGTATATATATATATATATGTGTGTGTGTATGTTCGCGCATAAAATATATATTATAGATTTTCTTCTACGTCTACATACAGCATCCAGCAGCTATGTTTGATTCTTTCTCCAGCATGTGATAGTTCCGTTCGCATCAACCTCTCACAGCCGCTCGTAGCGGCATCTTGCCAAAACTTACCAGTGCTTGGGTTTGCTTGCCACAGCCATGTACATCCATGAAATGAAATGATTCTATTATATCTATTCATATCTGATGTTTCAGGTTTCCAACGTATAACGAGTTGGTGGTTTTAGACATTTTGCATTTTCCGTAGTATTAAAAATGGTTGGTTTGGTGGCTGATATTTTACAATATTGGTTATAACCACGAACCAGATGATAAACTGGCATACAACCAGCCTTGAGGTAGATATGATTGTACCCTATGCCCAGAAAAGACATAGTTCGGACACATCGATCAGCCTAGCATCTTGCGTACAGGCAAGATGCACATGGAAGATGACACTACCAATAGTAGGTTTATCAAGAAACGCATCAGGTATCATCAGGTATCTACTTCAAAGGGTGTTGCTTTCGTGGCGAACCAATAATTACCAACTATCATGAACCATCATCAACCAATACCAACCATCATTGATCATCATAGTTCACGATGAATGACCATTGTAATCAAACATTGTCAACCAATAATGATTTTTTGTTTGTATCAATCAATCATTTACTATCATCAACAATTGGTAGCCATTCTGAACCATCAAGAACGAGTATCAACCACTGATCACTAGCATCAACCTAAAAAACTGTGGGCAAGTGACACAGCATCATTAAGCTTTTTTCACCAATGTCAACTATGATTAACCATCATCTAGCCAACATGGAGCAGTCAGAATCAGCCAATCTTACCGGCCATTAGCAATGGTATCACCCATCAGAAACCAGCAAAAATATACATTTGGTCGCCATCATTGAATCATTAAGCATGATAAACCATCATTAGCCCTGATTATTAACCATGACTGATTAGACCTTTTGTTTCGATTGGTCAATCTGAACGGGTTTTGTATTCATTGATTTCTGAAAGAATTTCTTATAACCTTACAAATGTCTGCAGTAATCATTTCCACTAATTTTGCATAGAATTTCTCATAACCAGTTTGTCAATGCTTATTAAACAGCTCAAATATCAGCTGAGTTAGCTGCTGGTTCAGCTTATTGAACCCTTCGAACCGAACTTCACCCATTTCACCACCAAATCCAGGCGACGGAGCCTCCGAGACCTTTGCCTTCAGGAGAGCTCCAAGGGTGGCAGATCAATGATGGCCCGTGGTGATGGTTCAATGCCTGGTGATGCTTCACAAGTGCTGGATAATGTTGGTTGATATTGCTGATCAAGATTCAAATTCAAATTACCAACATGAGATCATCAACATAAGATCATCGAAGATGATGAAGAATTGAACAGCCAACCTGAGCTAGTAGCAAACGGAGACCGTTCAATCTGCCTGCCCAAACAATTAGCACCTTACCCAACCAACAATTTTCCATGGAATTGGGAGAGCAAGCAACAAGTTTTGGGGGCACATGACCTTTCTGGGCATGTGTCAAAATAGTGGCACCCCCCAAAACCAATGGTTTCCATTCGTAAAATGAACCTTTTTTGGAAGTTTCATCGATTACAGTACCCTATGGCTTGGCACATGCCCATGTTCCACCTTTTTTTTTCGAGCTTCATCCCATATTGATCATTAATAGTATAACCATTTTTGGGTCCCCAGCTATCAAGCAACATTCCTGTGGACACTCCACCGGGAGTCCCAGTTTGATTCCATTGGGAGCCAGGAGCTTTGGCGGACCCCAGAATCGGCTGGCGCGAATGTTGGATCCCCCAATGGGGCGGCTGTCAGTAGCCAAGGAGCGCTTGAAACGATGCGTGGTGAGTTTACAGAACGAGGACTTTGAGAACCACCTGAGGGTACTACGCCATTTTCACCCCTGGATCAGTCAAGTCCACTTTGAGACGGAGACGGCAGCTGTGCAGCAGAACAGCTACAACCGCCGGGAGTCGGCGTATTTGCGAGAGCACTTGCCAGAAGACTTCCGCCGTGCCATTGCGCGCTTCAATTCTGCAGATATGGAACTGTATCACCAGGGCGTTGAGCAATTCTACCAACAGGTCGCATTGGCGAGGAAGATGACGTTGCTACCTGTCGGCAAGTTATATCCGAGCACCATCACATTGCCTGCGAAGGATTGGGAAGTGACCTGGCCCTTCTTCCAGGCTCGGTTGGCAAAAGACTAAAGTGTGGGACAGGCTACCTGATTGGCCCATTAACGAGTCATCTTCTCACTTCTGATGAGAGATTCTTCAGTCAATCCCTTGTACTGGTATTTGTCACTGTGGTCGGCGGCGTTGTTGCCATTGCACTGGCCAAATCATAGTCGTCCCCCTAGAACGGTGGAATCACGAACAGAAACATGGAACAGCACCAGCAGATGCAGTTCTGAATTCTGGCATTTAAGTTTTTGTGTGGTGTATCAACCAGGATGAATTAAGCGTCATCAACACGATGATTTGTCATAACCATAGCAACTCTATTAATTAATCCATGGTTCATTGATACCGTTCCATAGCTACCATAGCTATTACTACTGTAACAACCATACCACAACTACACTATTCACATCTATCAACCGTAGCTACGCTATGAACACCACAGATTGACCATTACCACAGAACAACCATTTTTCCCACTAAAAAAACATTAATATTTGACCTTCAATCTCAACCTCCATCTACACTGTTAACATCTATTGAGTATAACCTATCAACCAGATACCATTCAGATACCATTCAGATACCATTCAGATACCTATCAACCAACTGTCCCAGCTTCAACGTCTCCAACGCTCAGCACGTGGGTCCCACACTGCGGGGCCCCAGGAGGAGCTTCCTGTGACGTTCTTCGTTCGTCGGGTGACGCGGTGTCGCATCACGCGCTTGGCCACGCAATGCGCCAAGTTGGTCGGCGAGTCGATGACGGAAGGCGCGCCCGGGAGCGACGCGGACGCGTCCAGTAGGGGGGTCCCCAAGGGGGAGCCCAAGGGGGTCCCCAAGGGGATCCTTGGGGATGGGGATACATCGGTGGGAAGGGGGTGACCAGGAGGATAAGGATAATTAATTTTGATATATATATATATATATTAAATTATGATGAAGTGGTGCTGATCATGGTTAATAGTTGCTCGGCACTAGTGACACTCGAATATTGGCGTATGGGATGCACAATGATACAAAGCACACATCGCGAAAATGGATGATACAACTTTTTTTCCCTGGTAGATTAGCCTCTGGATAGCTGGAGAATTCTGTAGGGGCAAATTGACAGGGTCATCGAGGCATGTGCTGGGGCCTTTCATTGCTTGATCACCAGGCAGTACCTGCACAGCAGTTTGCGTCATGCCCAACCCTTCCTCCCATCAAAGCCCTTGAGAATTGGAAGTGTTTTCATTTGGGAGGTGCCAGCTAGGGGGTTTGAATATCAGGAGGAGGGGATTGGTTTGGACACATACCAGCTTCACATGTTCGTATACATTCCAGTCTGGGCGTCTCCTATTCAACAGCCTTCGGCTGGTTTTTCCGAGGTAAGTAATGGCAAGTTGCTACCTTCGGTTGACATGAAATGAATTGAAATCCTGAAAAGCACTAAGCACAACAGCAGAATGATTCCACAGTAAGTTGTTGCTTAAGCGTTGTCAGGTGTTGACTACATGCTTCAGCCGGAGTTGGTGGAACATATCATTGCTGTGATCGCAGATGAGTTCTACCAACGGGCACCTCAAGACTTCTACCGGTTGCCAGACGGTGGAAGGTGGTGCCATGTGGTGCCCAAAAAGGCCTTGCCAAGGCCTTGCCCAGTCACGCAAGGCACAGTTGGTCATAAGGGCCTCGATGTGATGGGCCGGTGATGGGCGTTATCCATTGACTGTGGCAGTAAACATCCAAGCGATCCAAGTTTAAGATAGTTCAAACCATAGAGGAAACACACCGGCTATGGGTCCACAATTTTTGGAGCCATATGATTGTCTCTGGGAAGAGTATTCACGAACGAACGAATCCTTCGCAAACTGAACATCTCCGATTTCGAACAGTGATACCCATCATCCAGTTGGTGTTGCTGCACTTGCCGCACCACTTTGAAGTGGCTATGTTGCAGTGTCAAATTGCTACTGTCCCCACAGCGAAGTCCAAAATCCTGACATATGGGATCGTTTGCACAACATCCCACAGTGGGTTGCATAGGGAGGTTGAGCATTGGAGGATATTGGAGGGTTTCTTACTGGTTCCCTGCTGGTTTCCTATGGCGCTGACCCCTCGCCCAGGTTCCGCAGTCAGGATTGGATCCGGTTGCACGGCGGCGGATCGGTGCCGATTCAGGTCGTGGAACTGCCGGAGTTCAGGGACTTGGTCGACAGTGCCGTTGCGGATGCGCTGACGTGAGAAGATTTGACCCCGGAACCGGACACGGTGGATCCGTTGTGATTTTTGTCGGTGGATTGTCCTGAACATTGTGGAACAGTGTGGTACATATTGTGGTCAGCTCAAGTCATCAAGCTACCTCCTTTGTGACGTCACCTTGCGGCAAGGGCGGATGTGGCACGTGGGACGTGAGCCTCGACTACTAGCTGTTGAGGAAAACCAAAGTCTTATGGTAGCTCTGGTGCTCTACTGGTACTGTCCTTTTATTCCCTGACGCGCTCCCCCTTACGTCGGCCGAGGTCGGCGGATTTCAATTTTGGGAATGAGGTTTTTCCAAAGTCCAAGGTCTTCTGCAACTGGAAGGAGAGAATGTAGATCTCCTCGTTTTGGACTACCTGTTGGATTCTCCTGCGTCCGCAGCAATGGTTCCAGCAAAACAGCACTTATGCATCATTTTCGTGGATGAGGTTGTGCACGTCTACATGCGTGTTGATTCTTTACTATATGCAAAACATGTGGAAGTCATAGTCAATGTGTAGAACGCGCGGAAGTCTAAATTCACTCTGGAATGTTCATATATTTGCGTCCGTTTGGGGCTAATGGTCGCCGGTCGCCGCTGGTCAAACTTGGCAGAAAGGTGACCGTTGCGGCAACGCACTGCGAGACTAGGGTGACTCAAGGGTGGAAGCCACTGGTGTCAGGAAGCATTTGAGCTCCTTTTGTCGGTCCTTGAGCGGAGTTTGTTGCCGTACGGTGTCGCAAACTTGGCAAAGTTTGTCGCGGTCCTCCATTGATGAGGCGGTCTCTCCACAACTTCAAAAGGATGAAAAAGATTCGTGGCGACAAGAGGCAGCCACCAGGAAGGGCAGCCACCGCGGTTTTGCTCACTGATCACGTTTTCGTCTTCGTATGGGCTTATATGATGGTTCATTAACTTATGGATAGTATAGGATAATATTAGGACTAGTCAAAGTCTCATCAAATGCGCAACCACTGCATGATTGGAAACAACCTCAGGGTGCACCCGCAAACATCAGCAAACAACTAGCCTTTGTACGTTGGGAGGGCTACAAGACTAATGATTGGGAGACGACCCGTTTTCGCGGCCCGTCAGCTTTGCGCATAAAAAATGGATCCAATGCTGCAGGTGAAACCTGCCAGTGTCGCTGCTGTGGTTGCGACTTTGTGCAAGGACCAGGGATGGCAGTGGTTGCCATGAACTATGCCAGAGTGATTTCGGGTCACAAGCCGTTGACATGAACTGGCGAGGCCATTTCTATGTGGCAATCAATTGGTGGTTTCTGAAGTCATAGGGGTGCTCACAAATCATCTAACATCAATTCAACATAATTCAACTACTTATAGACTGATAGAAATTAATTAAACGAAATGGATATGCCAACCATTTCTCATGTCGCCTATAGCCTGAGAAACCACCACCCGGAGTTGTTGGTGCTGCCCTGCAGTTCCAACATGCAGTGCTCAGGACCCAGACCAAGAGGCCGCGCTTGCAGGCGTAACTTGCTTGGCCAATCTGGGACAGGCGCAGCGGAACATGGCAGATTTTCTCAGGATGCTGTGAAGACTTGTATGAATCTTGAAGTTGCAGTTTGATATCATTATTTCATTTCAATCCTTTTGGGTCCAATCATTTGGATTTTTCTTTTTTGGAGGTAACAAGTTCACAGGCATGCGATCCATGCGGCAAAGTGATTCGGTCACAGTGCCACCCACAGCACCAACTCGCGATGCCAGGCCAAATTCCTAGCGCAGTTCATGGGCAGTGCCTTTCCAACGGTGGGGACTGGCGCCGAGAAGACGTGGCGGTTGGGGTTGGTGAATGGTTGGGGTTGTGCATTCTCGATGGTAAGTGGTTTGTAAACATGCTTAGAACCAGCATTCATAGCTGGAACATGCTGGAACAACATACTTATTGGGGAAGTAGACAACGCCTGCTGTCACTCACTAATTACTAGTGCTGGCCCCAAACCTTTCCTTTCCGAATCAAAGGTGGTCATAAATCCAAAGGCTGGACTTTCACACAACTCACTCAGCAACCAGATTGAATGGCGGCCATAGTTCTCGAAACGAGAGGTTGGATGTTCAGAGCTACCCAATTTGTGTGTGTGTGTGTGTTGGTTTTTGGTCGCTATGAGCCCTCCCCGTATACAGATTTAGTTTTCAACAAGAGCCAGCGCGGTCCAAAAAGCTCCAGACATCCCTAGCGACAGCAGAGATTTTGCACAAAAACTGCCAGCTTTGCCAGCAGACTGGGATAGTTGGTATCCATTCGTTTGAACCAATTGCATAGGTGATGGGCTGTCTTCTGAAAGTGTTACGTATCAGGGCAAATTAAACGCGTTGAACCTGTTGATCAGCTCAGAATTGACCTAACATCCAAGGCAGTGGGCTACACTACATGATGAACCGTAGAACCAGAGAACTCAGATAAACTGCCAATCACTAAACTATAATTATGTTGAACAAATCTGGGATAGACTGCTAAATGACTAAACTAATTCATTAGTTTAAAATTAGTTAATAATTACTTTATATCTAGGAAAACTATTAATTCTATCCCAGATATCCAAAGATATAATCAGGATTCTAACACGAGCTAATCATAGTTTGCATCCGCTCGTCTACTTCTGAGTTGCCACAGGTGGTGCGCGCCGCCGTGATGGAGGTGGCGCACGTTTTTTCTCGGTTCGGAGATCGCTGGCTGGTGTCCCTTAGCTGACGTCGTCGCACGTTATATATGGTAGTTTCTCAAACTAGGGGGCCCCAAAAAAGGACCTATTATTGATCATTTATTATATACCATTTTGGGGGTTCCCTATTTTGAGAAAGACCCATATTGTGTGTACATGGGGGATTTCTCACAATGGGGGCCCTTGAGTATGGATGGTTTTAGTACTGTAAATGCTTACTGGATGATTCGGGGGTACCCTGATTTTCAGAAACACCCATATATGAATTTCATATTATAGCTAAAGGCTTAGCTATAGATTCATATGATTAGCTCTAGACTCTAGACTATAGCAATTCATGTTTTCGCAAGATCGAATGTTGCTCTGTTTGTATGAAAGTGGATTACCAGGAGATTTTCTCACCATGAAATTCTCCTTCGTCTCCAAGCGATATGATTGCATAGCGCTGAAGATACCAATGGCATCACATGGGGACATATATGCGATGTAGCGGCTGACCATGCCGCGTCTAGACTGAACAAACACCAGCTGGTCAGCTGCAAATTTTCTCCAGTAGGGGTTCCTTTGCTGTGATGACGCTGAGCCCCAATGGGTCGGTAGCTACCGAGCAAGAGGACGTTGAATCACTACTTATTGACGGATGGTCAATCACAATCAAATCGATTTGAAGCGGTTCGATTTAATTCGTTAGACTCGTACGTTTGTCGTCGTCATGGTCGTGATTGTGGTTGTGGTTGTGGTAGTGGTAGTGGTAGTGGTTGTGGTTGTGGTTGTGGTTGTGGTTGTGGTTGTGGTTGTGGTTGTTGTGGTTGTGGTTGTTGTGGTTGTGGTGGTTGTGGTTGTGGTTGTGGTTGTGGTTGTGGTTGTTGTGGTTGTGGTTGTTGTGGTTGTGGTGGTTGTGGTTGTGGTTGTGGTTGTGGTTGTGGTTGTGGTTGTGGTTGTGGTTGTGGTTGTGGTTGTGGTTGTGGTTGTGGTTGTGGTTGTTGTTGTTGTTGTTGTTGTTGTTGTTGTTGTTGTTGTTGTTGTTGTTGTTGTTGTTGTTGTTGTTGTTGTTGTTGTTGGTTGTTGCTTGGTTATTATTTCTGGCTGTTGTGGCTGTAGTGATTGTCCATGCTGTTGTTGCTGCTGCTGTTGGCTGTGTCTTGCTTGTTTTTTGTGGATTGGAATTTGCTCGAGCGGTTGGGGATCCTCCATTGTCCTGCGCAGTGATTGGATGATTTATGCGTTGTCCATAATCATGGGAAAGAACGGTAATTAGAAACAAGAAAATGGCAATTCAAAGGTAAGAGCACGTACACGTTGAATAGTTCTTGAGAGAACTGAAGACATGGCAAAAGAATTCAAAAGGCCAAACGACGAAATATCGTTCGAAGAGACTTATTCGCGCCATTTTACTCCTGTCCAGACATTGATGGGTCATGTCGAATCATTCACCTGAATATCTCAATAGCCAGAGCGTGCCGACTGCAACGATTATTTGTGGGGCAAGCCCAAGCTTCATGACTTCCGCACCTGCCAGAATTCCGGTGAGTTCGGCAAAAGGCGGGTGTCCACAATTTCATACCTCTCCCACGGGCACAAAGATACACTGTTTGCTGGTTTCAATCATTTTTTGTTTTCCCTAGTAATTATATGTAATTATTAAGAAATGGTTGATTGACAATATTTTCAGAGGTGCGGTTCAATCACCAACCAGATCCAACCAGTACAATTCCTGTCAGCATTTGCCCTGCACAGATGGGTCGTTGTCCCATTGCACGTCAAGAACATGCCGCTTGCCTGAGCCAAGCGTTGGCTCATCAGGCGGGGCCTCAAAGGGCCTAGGGGTTCATGCTCCAGAATTGCTACAAGTATGTACAGCTCGGGTTTGACAGATGAGGGTTTCTCAATAGTCATAGGGGTACCCTCAAATCATCCAGTTTATTATGCATTTATAGTAATAAACCATCTGTTTTTAGGGTACCCATGTGTTAAGAACCGACCAGATGATCTAAAAGCAACAAGATAGTAAGGAGTGGAACCCAGTTGGTTGGCAAATACTTCGAACAACACCTCAACTTCGATACTGAGCCTGACACTGTTGATCACTCTTGTGTTGGAGATCTTTTCTACGTATGCATGTTGCACCCTGCGAATCGTTCATCCCTGTTCGCCACTGCTCCGGGGCGGCTCCAACTTTATGTGTGTGCAGATACGGTCAGTAACCAGTCGGGACAACTTGATGTTTCTTTGAGCGTTAGCCGTTGTGGTTGTTGTGACAGGTCTCATCTTCTTTGGTGTTCGTGGTGGTGCCTTCAACAGTGGAAGTTCCTCAATTGACCAACTTATTTGTGGGTGAAACCAGGCGCAGTATGACTATGACTATGATGGCATGTCTATCCCTTGGCATATCCAGCTACACAGATTTGGTGGCAGATTGTGACTGTTCCAACGGCACTCGCAACATGGCTAGCGAGAATGTTTGATAGGCTTGATTAATTATTCATAATGCAACATAATGGGTTACGCCTTATACCGACTGAATTATTTAGATTTGCTCAACGAGCATGAATCTAAACGACAAAATGATAAAGATTCTGATTCTGATTTAATAACCTATTTTTGGTGAACAACGATAAGTGATATGAGTGGCTTCGAAATTCTCAGGGCTCACCGACCCCACGTGGATCACGTGGCTTTCCGCCAGGACCCCTCCGTTCGCTTGGCAGCTGCTCAGGCGCAGCCGGTGTTGTGACTGGTCACTCGAGGACCCATACCAGTTGAAGGAGTTTTCACCAGTCGTCCATGCGCCTACGGTTCAACTGTTGTAAACTACATGCTTTTTTGATCTTTTTTGTTGCTTCTACATGTGTAATCAGTATTTTGAGGCCAGGCCGGGCCAGGCTGTCGATGATTTTAGGATCCCCACATAAATCTAGCCACGGATCAACCATTTGATGGACCATCACAGAGCCAGACTGGTGCTAGGGAGCTTCAGAGTATCAGCTGTGGTGGCTCTTACGAGCTGACGGTTGGGCACCGTTTTTGCCAAGAAGCTACCTTAGATTACAATTATCCTGTATTGTTTGTTGACTATGGAAAGGGTATGGCTCAAAATTACGTCGCTCCGGGTCGTCCCCGCCATGACATGACGACGCATGCTGGGAAAACTATTCATCTCTGACATCTACGGCCCCGGAGACTCACTTAGAGCACTCTATTCATGGACTCGAAAAAGACGCGGAGCTGGCACTGAAGTGTGAGGGAAACCACGCACTTGGTTACGGCGAGATGTTGCACGTGGAACTAGCGTTTGAATCACCTTAATTTTTACCCAGAAAACCAAAAATTGTTCGGCCAAATACCTTCGTGCCTTGGGGAAACGTTTCGAAACTTTGAATCTGGATGGTTCTATGACGTTCCGCAAGAACAGTAACCAGTACGTTCCGTGACATAGATTCTGACATCCGTTCTCAAGAGCATGAGGACATTTGTCCAGACACGTACTCTGACCTCCCTTTTAAGATCCATTCTGACATATTCTGACATGTGTTATGACATTGTGTAATTCATTGCGTTGGACAGCTATTCTGATATGTTTCTTTATGGTTATTTGAATTGTATGTGCAAATCTGATGTATTTTGATGTCTATGTCAGTAGTTTATGTGGTTCACATTCTGGCATATATTTTGACACGTACCAGTATTTGACATTCGCTTCAGACTTGCACGATCTCGTATTTTCTATAGCGTTAATCTGATATTTTCTCACATGGTTGTTTCTCAACATTGGGGACATTCCAAATCAT
This sequence comes from Symbiodinium kawagutii, assembly GCA_009767595.1. Classification (NCBI taxonomy): domain Eukaryota; class Dinophyceae; order Suessiales; family Symbiodiniaceae; genus Symbiodinium; species Symbiodinium kawagutii. Next base: position 95,515 of record VSDK01027616.1, read on the forward strand.
CCAATATTGGCAATGTCATAAACATGAACCAACCATTTTTTGGGTTCCCTATTTTGAGAACCCTTCACACATTTTCATCTAACATCATCCGCGAAGTCCAGCGAGCAAAGCTAGTAATGGCAAGTGCAGTGCGCAAACACCGGAGTTTTTACCAGGGGAACAACGGACAACCCGACCAACAGCTTTGTTCATACTCATACAGGGTTCCCAAAGGGGTTATTTTATCTCTGGGGATGTCACTTTACATGGGATAAACATATGGATAGATAGATAGATAGATAGATGGATAGATGGGTAGATGGATAGATGGATAGATAGATGGATAGATGGGTAGATGGATAGATGGATAGATAGATGGATGGATGGGTAGATAGATGGATAGATAGATGGATAGATGGGTAGATAGATGGATAGATGGATAAATGTATGGTATGGATCAATAGATGGATAGATAGAGTTGGATAGATAGATAGATAGATAGATAGGTAGATAGATAGGTAGATAGATGGATAGATGGGTAGATGGGTAGATGGATAGATAGATGGATGAATGGGTAGATAGATGGATAGATAGATGGATAGATGGGTAGATAGATGGATAGATGGATAAATGTATGGATCAATAGATGGATAGATAGAGTTGGATAGATAGATAGATAGATGGATGGATAGATAGATAGATAGACAGACAGACAGACAGACATAGCATTCATCACCATTCTGTCCAGTTCTTGGGAACCCCGAATCACCATGGATACACCATGATACACCTCGCAGCTGGGCGCCCCACCCCAGGCATGCGGCGAACTGGGTCTCCAGTGTAGCGAGGTTCATCGCGGGTTCATCGTGGGTGCCTGGACGCAATGTGGGTGAACTACGGGCGGTTGGTCACGGCGTAATGTTGGAGAATGAATGAAAACGATGGTTCATGGTTGATAGATTTGACCATGGTCGTTGATGAGTGATGGGATTATGGTTCATGGTTGTTGCGACGGATAGTGGTTGATTGACCATCGTTTCTCTTGTCTCTTTTTGTGCCTTGATGGTCAATGGTTTCAAGCCAGATGGGTTGAGCAAGAATCTGGTCAGCCAGCGTCAGGAGGTCATGATCATTGTGTGCTGGTTAGGGTCATGTTGCTGGTTGGCGCTTTCAAGCATTCTTTATCCCTGGCTATGAAGAAATGGTTGGTTGACTTGCCCATACTTTTTGTACAGGGTTGGTTCAACCACCAACCAGATTAGTTTCCACATACAATGACTCTTCCCGACCTCTGTTTCTACTGGAGCTACCGCTGCAGTGGACTACCAAACTCCAACGAGTTCCGGCCTCAGCCAGCGATGTCTGAGATGACTTGAGCCGATTCATGGAGGAAGGAGAATCCGTTCGTTATCCCAAGTGGTTTACTGAGGTAGGAGTAATACTGCAATCCCTAGTGGTTTACTAAGCCGATTCATTTTGGTTTAGCGAGCTGATCCCTAGTGGTACTCCAATTCCTTTGGGGCCCTTGATTTTGTGGATTTTGAGGTCGAACTGGATGGCATTAGCAGAGGTATGTTTGGACCCTCTGGCACAGGAACCCAGGAAATCGGCCAACATGTCCACTTCACGCTTACACCAGTTGACTGTGTCCCTGAAGAATGACACTAGCTTCACCTGGAACCTTGGACAGAACCCATATCTCGGTCAAACTCTGACCTGAATCTTCAGCTAAGTTCGGAGCCCTTGGGAACGACCAACCAGGGCAGCCCTGGCTGCCAGGCCCACTTCGATGCCCTTACAAAGCGCACGGCGGATCCACAGGCACGGGGTCGTGGCATCTTTGAAGAGATGCAGATGTCAGCAATGGACAGCAATGGTTAATGCGATGATGATGATGATGATGATGATGATGATGATGATGATGATGATGATGATGATGATGATGATGATGACGACATGATGACATGATGACATGATGACATGATGACATGATGACATGATGACATGATGATCGTGACAGTGATCTGGGCGATGATCGTGGATCATGGGTATTGGTGATGTATGATGACTTTACACATCTTTGATGTTTTCTATAGTTAATTATGTTAATTAAATGTGGCATCTCCAGCTGGTAGTTATGGCTCGGAAAATCATGGCCGAAGCCATGGCAAATCAGGTTCGGACAGTTCCAGGTGCAGGTACTACTTAGGAAACGGGATCGGAATGAATTCTAATGCGAACCACTTGGTGTGACAACCAACCCAGGTGACTCAGAACCAGTTGATTCCAGGGAGTGGTTTAGATCATTGGAGCCGATTTAGACGGTTAATAGGCACAATGAGGATGAGGATGAGGATACAATGCCAGGCGCAAATCCCTTCAGCTTGGGCATGGGATTACATGGCTTTTAGCTTCTGTGATCTATCAAGTGACAGTGCCACCAACAAGAGACAGTTGATAGCACCCATGGTCAATGGATGTCAGTGACGTGGGAGCAACCAACGGACGCCAAGGGGAATTTTCATCCTTTCCTCCTTTTGCTAAACTATACTGAACTCATCTAAACTCATCTGCCGCCTCCAACAAAAAATTGCACGGCGAACTATTAGGTGTTTATGTTTAGCAGGGAGAAGGGATATCTCAGGGTTTTGCAAAGTGTAAAGGTGACATCACCACCAGCAAACTACGGGAAGACAACGTGCAAAACGGAAAGCATTGCACGTTGGGTCATCCAGTAAGCCACTAGGAACATGTCCATCATGGCTGCTGGTTCAAAGACGAAGGGCAGGGGGTCATTTCGGAAATGATGCAGGTGAATATGTTTAATCAATACTGAGTTGCTTGGTTTTGGAACCCAGGTTGGGAGCTGGCTGAGCCACACTTTTCTGTAGTTGCCCATTGGAGAAATGTTTCAAGTGCTCCATGAAACATTTTCGAAAGTGCTTCGTGCCAGCCTCCCTAAATGAAGTTCGAGCTTACTGACTGCAAGTTCTCAGACAAAAACTGTATGCAAGTGACTGCAAGTGACTGCAAGTGACTGCAAGTGACTGCAAGAGGTTTAAGTTCACTTTTTGCCTAAGACTGTTCTAGAGAGTCTAGATGCAGTCTAGAGGCTTGCCGCCCCTGGTCGAGCAGCTGTTGGAGGTTCAGCATGACCAGTGGATGACCCTTGTCATCGTTGCCGTTGTGGTTGGCGTTCCCTGGCGTTCCCTTGTTGCCGGCATCCCATGGCGAGGCGAAAGTGAGGAGGGCAGCAATTCAAGCGTTGGGAAGAGCAGCCCCTGCAGGTGCGCTGGTGAGGCCGCAGGCGTTGGTCGTTGAGGATGACTAGGGATGGTTGATATTGGTTGATCATACTTCATCATACTTGGTGAATGTAATGATTCATTGGGAAGCAACAACGATATACAAGCCAGCTGCCTTGAGAAGTAAGCAGTGACATGCAGCAAGCATTATCTTGAAAGTTGCGGATGATGGTCGACTGTGAGGGGTGAGGATTACAACGCTCCAGAAAGCCAAGCTCACATCTAAAGACCTGGAACCGCTTTTGGAAACAAGAGGCACTTTGTTTTTTCGAGCTGTGCTGTTTCTGTTTGAATTCACCAAGTAGCATCATAGTCCTGAGGTGAAATAGCTGCACGTACCCTCTGAAATTCCCCTTACATGCTTGATTTCCCTTTTGCATCGTTTTCATACAATGCACAATCAGAATCATTTTATTCATGGTTTGTCTTGTTTCGGGCATTGGAAAGCGGCCCCTAGGATCGATGTTGCTTCATCATGACAGGTGAACCTACCTATCCTGATGGCCGTTTCACGTTTCAAAGCATTTTTCAGAAACCAACTGGTCAGTTCAAATGGTGGTTGCTTAAAACGGTTCGGTCTATCCCAAAAATGGTTGGTTCAGTCCTAATCTGTTACAGTACTATGAGTGGTTGATATTAGATGATTTCGGGGGTCCCCCTCTTTTGAGAAACGCCCTGATGGCAGGAGCCGCGCGAATACCGGCCTTCTTCAAAGATAAGGAGGACAGCAGTCAGGGCAGGGAAAGATAGGATTATTGGTGGAAGACAATGGCATGGAATAAGGATTCTTTCATTCTGGAGATATGATGGTTCGCAACTAAGATCAACCAACCGCGACTGGAATGTCATTAGTCTCCACAAATCATGAGGTACATGGTGATTCAGTGCTCCAAATTCCTCCCGCTTTGGTCCAGCTGTTCAATTCGAGGACAGCATTCGTCACTTTGCGGCAGAAACTCTGGGTTCCACCGGCGACGAGGTGGGTTGCAGGGTGCTGCGGGATAGCATGGTATTCCCATCATTCCAGGATGGTTCAATTCGTTCGGAATATGGCAATGCGTGGTGATAACAAAATTTTATTTTACCTATATATATTATATAGACATGTTGTTACATGATGGGACCCACTAAGAATACTTTTTTGAGCTCCTCCGAGTCAGAAAGCGTTGCAAGTTTCGAAGTTTTTGTAGCATTGATTTTGCAGCACTGAGAAGTTTGATCTGTCGCTGCGCTAGGCGCCTTTGTGGTACGGCTCCTCTGATTTGTTGAAGTTGTTTTCTAGGTTACAAAAACTGCCCCTGTTGCAGTGCTGTAAAGATCAGTACGGTGGTGTCTCAAGCCCCATACCCCAAATCATCCATTAATGGTCCGCAATCAACCAACAAATTTTTTAGAGGGTTCCCAGACTGGCTCGAGAGCTCCTCCGTTTACAGTGATATGTTCAGTATCGCTATGGCGCTAGAACCAGGTCATACTCTTGCTGACCCAAAGGCGAGGGCGTGACCCAAGGGGGTATCAGCAATGAACCACAGCGATGGTTGGAGCCAAAAGGTTCCACGTAGTAACCCCTTAGTAATTATCCATGCTTAGTAACTAACCTGTTTGTGGGTTATACCATTGATAAATAGCTTGTTAATGGTTCACTGGCCTATTTTCTTTACTGACCTATTGGCAATAAGCAATGGTAAGAGCCTGTTAAGGATATTTCTACTTGGTAGCTTCACCGCTAGGCTGACCATTTAATAGGTTCACAACACTCCAAGTGATTCTGGCCATAAGATCCCATCGGACATAATCCCCAGTTTGCCTGCTCAATAGCTACTGATTTATCCCAAATGGGTGTTTCTCCAAATAAGGGCTCCCACAAGACTTCCAATACCCCAACCACTTGTAATAATAAACCATCCACTTGAACTAGTAAGCCAATCATCTAACATCATCCAACCATCCATAACTTTGGGGTTCCCCAGCTGTATCGAGCTATTCAGAAACGGATGTAGGATTGATGTAGGTGTGTATAGATCTACGGATGTCGCAACTTTGAACGATGGTGGCGTTCTCGCCATCAGCGTGCCAGGCGGCTGCAGCAGCATGCGCTGAGCAGCTGGTGGACGGCAGTGCCAACGTGAAAGCGGCAGCCCTGCTGGTGCCCTGGATGGTGAATTTAGAGTTAACAATATCGGAATCTAACCATTTTGGATGGTGAGTTTTGGATGGATATTTGGATAGAACTAGAACTACCTATGTGGGGTACTACAGCCATCAATGATGGTTGATGATAGGGCATAAGTTCACCAACAAGTATAGGCTACAGTATAGGATAGTATAGGGGATATACAAACTAAAGTGGTTTCTGAAAATGAGGGACCCCCAAAAATGGTTGGTTTATTACTATAAATGGTTAATAAAGGATGATTAAGTGGTACCCCTATGACTTGAGAAACACCCAAGGGTCAAGGCTTTAGCACTCATTTTTATAGGGGATAACAAGCAAGAAAAAACAATGTTGGAGAACAATGGCCAGTGATACTCGAATGAGGATTATCAGCAATATACATAAATGAAGATTCATGATATCTAAACAACAATGAGGATGATAGATGAGATATTTCAATCAGGTTTACCCATATAAAGTGATGGCGTATATCCCAACAAGAGGTTTGCCATATTTAACGCCATGATATGTTCGGGTTGTCCGTACATGGCGTCCCTGAATCTGCTCTTCCTGCAACGGATTGTTTTCTGCTGGGGAGATCCAGCATGCGCAGGAGCCCCACCTTGGAAGCAGGGAGTTTCACCAGGTAAATCAATCACTTGGTTGGGGGTACTCTCATGGCTGTGAGGGAAGTGACAGCCCTTAATGATTTAGCGCCCGAGATCATGGACAAGTCCATGCCGAAACCGGATGCTACATGTCGTGAAGCCCTTACATCGCATTCCGTCACATTTGCATGCTTTGATGGATGGCAGACGCACAATCGCACGCACACATAATCACATATATATATATAGATTTATACAGATATGTACACGCCAAGTTCAAACACACCTATGTATGTCTTGATATACACGTAATATATAGATAGATAAATATATATGATATACATATATATGTTTGAATTTTGATTTAAATAGTTTATATATACAGTATATACATGTTTATGCAAGCGGCGGCACATGCTAAAGACATCGTTTCATAGCACAGTTGCCATGTCATGCGTCCGTTGGCCTAGGCCCTTGGCCGCATGAGATTGGTTGCCTGGGCCCCCCAGGTGGGTTGACTCTGAAGAGCGTTGATGGTGGTGGTCGATGATGCTTCAGCAATAGTTCATAGTGGTTTCATGATGCTGGTTATGCAGGTTACTAAGTTCATAGCTGGTTACTTAATATTGCTGGTTATGCTGGTTACTTAATGATGGTTCAGATTAGTGGCTGATGATATGATTGGTTAAGGAATGCTTGATTATGATGCTTTATTGATGGTGAATTATTGGTTGATAGTGGTTCCTAAGGCTCAGCAACAGTTGTCTATCTTTGGTGATAGCTACTGCAGACGGTGATAGTGTGGGTTGATCAAAGTAGAGCGTCAATGATGGGGCACACTGATACAGAGCCACTCGTATCACACAACCAGAGTATTGGTTGACCACCGCTTGCAGGATCCTAATTCCTTAATCGATCTAGTCAACGATGTTTGACCAATGATGTTAAGGTAACCAAAAATGCGAAATAGTGTCATCAGTGATGACCGTCAATAGTGGGTCATTACTGTAGTTGTGCCTCCAGTTGAACCTCATTTAAACCATTCTTGCTTTTCTGGTTTTAGGGATCTTTACCAGAGGCGCAGTTTGAAAGCCAGATCATTCAGTATGGCTACAGGTCAATATGGCGACCAACTAAAACATGGACATCCCAACAGTTCCCCAGTTTGTTTTTTTTTCAATGGGATGTTCAACGTTTGGGCTATTGACCCATGGCACTTCTGGGGATGCAGCCCCAAAGATGGTGCGACAAGAATAGGGACCATGATCGGACACAGCCACGACCCAGCTACACCATGCAGATGCAACACATCTTCATGATGCGACCAGCAGAAAAAGGAGGGATACACTTCCGGAAAGTAACATAAACCCTACCAAAGAGGACTTGGATGACAGGATTCCTATTGATCTGCAATCGAATGTTCAATCCAATTCAGAAACCAGGGGACTCTGATGGTACAGAAATGGTCGATTTCCCTGGGAGTACATCTGCTGGCAATCCCAGTACTAGATTCATGCCAGGAATCCGCTTGGATCAGCTCAGTGTGGCCAGGTCGTGACCTGTTTGTACGACTCGGATCTTGGGGTGCGCTTGGCGGCCATTCAGGCGTGATCTCGAAGGGAGGAGCAGTGCTGGATGATGCGAATGTTGGTGGCTAGACCTACCCCATGGACCTTTGACTGACCGACCATCAAGATCATCAACATCAACATAGAACCATCCCCATGACTCTTAATGTTGATATTTCGCAGCTGGGCACTTATAAGCAATAACAACGAATGATGATGGTGGTGATGGTGATGATGATGGCCCCCTTTCCAAGGATTTCGGTTTCGAAAGCGAGCGTAACAAGGAGGAATTCTGATACCTTCCCGATATGGGAATGCTCTGTGAGCCCAAACTCCCAAACTCGTAAATGTTGAAGGCTTACATGCATCGAAAGTGTTTGTTCCCAGACCGCTGGGTGATAGGAACACGTCGTGTCATTCTTGGCATCGCAAAACGGCATCCTTTCTCTGACCGAACGCATTCATTTCGTTCATTGTTTGGAGATTTCTGATCGAGATGTATGAAGATGGATGTTGTGGTGGTTGTCCCCTAGTGATTGGTTATTACTCGCCTTGATTAACCATTCCAAACCGCTCCGAATTTGGGTTTATCCATCATTACTATTCATGCTTCAGGGATATACCATCATTGCATATCATTGCCATCATTTATTGTCAATTTCTCTTCAAATCTGTTCTAATGGTCGTCAACTTATTGATATCAACCATGGTTATCACAGAGACGGAACGAGGCCACCTTGCGCCTGCGCCAGGCTTTGAGCGACTTGGCGGCTCAGAATGAAGCTGGAGCACTGGAGGTCCAGCTGCATGGTGCGGGTGCTGCGTGTTTTGTCCCCAGGGTTTTCCAAGGCCGGCGGTTTCCCCAAGAAATCTGGCGCCGCTTTTGAGTTTCAAACGCTTTTGATTTCCCCAATGTTAAGGAAGAAGTGGAAGGGTTTCTTGGTTGAAAGATATTTTGCATAGGGGTTAAAAGCACCAAAGAGGCATCACTTGGGGATGCTTGGCGGGATTACCACAGCTTCCTTTGCAAGGGTCCTCTTCAAAACTGCGGCCTGAGCCCAGGGTTAGGACACACATTTCTTTTGGACATCATGGATGCAGATAGTTGATTGGTCTAATGGATCAAACAGCTGCCACCTGTGTTTATCCTAACCAGCCAAAGCAAAACAACATTTGAGTTGGTAAAAACAACATGTTTCTTGGGCATCCCGTGCATGGATAACCCAACGTACCTCCGCATCTAGCAGTTTTGACATCCGAAGCGTTTGCCTTTCTTGGTGCCAAGTGTCGCGCCCGGCCCTGACAGTTTCCACAAGTAGAGATACATTAGGAGCTGCATGTGCTGCTGTGGTTGCGCAGGTTGTTGCTGCTAATGCTTATGTTCGGGAGATTTAGAGTTTTTAGAGGATGTTGCACGTGACTGATATATGCATATATCTCTACAAAATGATCAATACGCATATGGTGACTGTGTTTGTTTAGTTAACAAGCGGCAAGCTGGGATGATTTGTTTGACAGTAACTTGTCAACCAGCTGTTGCACTTGAGATTGGGCAAAGATCAATTAATGGTGCCATGAGGGTTGTGTCAGTTTATGACTTGGTACTTACCAAGATTGAAAAGCTACCAACAAACTGACACAAAGTAATGTTGACTTGGTCATTGTGACTTGGTGTTTCTGAAAGTGTCAATTGGATCACCAACTTGCATGGTAACTTGGAGCTTCATTCCTGCGACAAGACTCGGCAGAAGCCACACAGATAGTATATGTACAATTATGTACATAGGTTCACTTGGGGTTCACTTGGTCAGAGACTCGGCAGAAGCATTGAAGAGTAGAGCCTGGTAGGTTTTTCGTGTGCGACATGGCTACGTCGAAAACCGCCGCCAGCTGGGTCACCACTTGTCGTCGGTCAATTGGATGATCCCTGGCGACCATGACACCAGCACTGCCATCCATCCATCACTGTGAACTAATGTAAATTTACTATCATTGAGCACCAAACCAGGGTTGATTATGATGGTTAGCAATGGTTAGTCATGATTATAAGGAGTACAAGTGGCTATAAGTATCACTCACCATGATCATCACCATCGTTGGCGTGCGCCTTTGTGGTTGCTAACAGCCATAGGCGCATCGATTCAATGGTGCGTTCCAGGCCCTGTGCAGCGACGAGAGCAAAGCCGTTCGCCAGGCCGGGGAATGGCCACCCGCAAGGAACAGGGATGGTACGTATGATGATTTGGCTATGGGTCAATATTAACCAGCAATAATAGCTTATAATGACCAACCAAATCATAGGGAAAACAATGGTTAGTAATAGGGGAACCAGGGGTACAGGGTTTTGACCCACTGCCATTTCTCAAAATTGGAAGCCCCAAAAAATAGTTGGTTTATCGCTGTACATGGTCAATATCGGATGATTTAGGGCTAGCCCTATTTCGAGAACCCCCCCACGTATTGCACTCCCTCCCTATTAGCCTATGAGGAACAACAAGCAGATGGATGTTTTCTAATATTATATGGTGGTTAGTAGTGGTTCACCGGGGATAGTGATTACTCATGTTTATACTGCTGCATGATCTGATTGGTTGTCTTATTTTGCACCTTTACATTGGGATTGGCTATGATTAGATCTTTAACTTGACTGACACACTTTTTTGGTGAAGTAAAACACCCGAAAGAATCGGCCTGAAAGCATTACCCCATGAGCTATGTAACACCGAAACTGGATGGCATATTTTGAAAGCCATTCCTATCATGGACAGCAGATTATGAAGGTACTGCCAAGTGCTAAACCATTGAAAGCCATGCCCAATCTGGTACTACTTGGGTTATTACCAGAAATGGGGGTCCCCTATTTTGGGAAACGCCCATACGAATACCACCAGGTCTTCGGGTTTGTCGATTGTCTCATCCACCCGGTGACCCGGTGACATGTTTTTCTTGACGTTTTCCTCGCACACCTGGGGCAAGCTCCGTCCCGTGCGGGGCTCATGATAGCATCATTCCGTAGCCATTAAGCAAAATAATCCACTACTGTAGTTGCTAATGATAGCAATGGGTAAATACTTAATCAACCAGTTTTCATTTATCATTGTGATAGCATTACACTGTAGCTCTAGCCAGTAGTAGTCAGCCATTGGCAGCTGCTCATTAATCCATGACAAACCATGTAGGCATTGGTACGGTTGACCCACATCCATAGCTTAGTTAGCCAATAGCCCAGTCAAGCATAGAAGATTGGCAATAGTTGACTCTGGACAGCTCAGTAACTATATGTCCTGCTTCACTGCTTAACTACTATGACTAATAGTTCACCAGAGCAGCTTTACTATGCTTTACTACTAGTTCAATGACTAATAGTTGACCATAGCAGCTTTCCTACTAGTTCACCCTAGATGGGTAAGATTGGCTATGCTAAGCTTCAGTATATCCTGCCTTCATTGACGAGCTCAGTCGTGCATTCGCTGTGACTTCATCCCTTCGTTCGCCGTGGGCATCCACTCCCTGGGAGGCTGCCGTTGCGGCACTGGCGAAGATGGGCGAAGCTGGGGCGAAGGCTGCGGCGCGGTTCCTGGAAGACCAGGACGGCAGCGGTTCCCCAGCGGTTTCCCTGGTGAGCTTCGGATTGGTTAATGTTTGGTGGTCCACCTGGTGGTTGATGTTTGATGCTGCTACTGTCATGGCTACACAAATGCTTGGTGAATGGTTGGTGAATCATTCGTTTTTAGTTTGGATGATGATCATTGGTTGTACTCAACGGTTGGTGAATGCTTCATTGGGATGAACCTTGAAGCGAAGAATTGTTTGAACAATGAGGAATCCCAATTCAAGGGTCACAATCAGTTGTAAGAAACTACTTATAGCAATCCATCAGCCAGGAATTTTTGACTTGGCTCAACATTGATTTTAAGAGAAGTTTTCCCCAGAAAGCTAAGTAAGTTTGAACCCACCCTGCCACATTGCTTGAGACGGGATGTCATTGAAGAGAGCATCCTGATTGCTTGACAGGGTTCATGAATCAGAACAAGGCACTAGACAAACATGTTGTCATTGCTGATCTATTCAGAAAGGGTAATCAACAGTTTGCTTCATCATTGCTAATAAAACAGTTTTCATTTTGCCGATTCTGTCAAGCCGAGTGACAAAAAAACAGAAATTTATTTTTGCCTAAGTGACCTCAATCCAACATAGCTATATCAAAAGGTCACTTTGACAGTGCTGGTAGTAATTTGTGTCATTTTTGCTTATCAGAATGTACTGTTTGCTTCATTTTCCTGCGGCCCTAATTTGGGGCGACTTGGTTTGTCGCCCCCAGGACCCAGCAGTGCGGCAGTCGGCTGTGAGGGCGCCTCGACTCGAGCGGATCGGTCGACCGGGCTGAATCATGTCACTTTTTGGTCACTTCAAAATACCAGTGGGTCCCTAACGGTATGAAGATATTATACCTTTGTACACATGTGTGCATATATACTATATATATATACCTATGTCCTTCTTATGTTGTTTATACATCATGCTTGTTTGTGAAGATGACCCTGTGGCTTCGCTGAAGTTTCGGCACACTCCATAGGCGATTTGCTACGCAGGTCTTCAGCCCTTTGCACTCCAAGTTGAAGGCCAAGTTCGCGGGAAGTCTCAGGCAGAAACATTGGCTGGAACACCGTGCTGGGGCGTCATACAGTGCGGAGGTGTGGAGATATGATGTTTTATGAGATGTATGTGTGTTTGTGTGCGTCAAACAGTATACGATATATGCAAATAGATTTCACTCTGTCAAGCTTACCTTTGTTGAGCCGCACGCATATCATTCCTGCATCCGCACAAAGCCGCCATGGCCTGGCTGCCGTGAAGGGACCGTGGCGTGCTGAGGCCATCCCTTACGCAGATCTGGTAGCAAGGCGGCTGCTGGATGAGGCGACACGGCGGTGTCCCCTGTACAGATCCAAGGTTTACACAGGTTTAGATAGGTTCAGTACCTACCTGGTTGGCATTGCTATGTTGTTCTATCTTGCTACTTGGACCAATCTTGAGAAGCTGATCTGTTGGTGAGCCATGCTTGAAGTTGCGACGCCAACTTTGCTACAGATTCGTTTGTTCAATAACCAGTATGAATCATGAGATACAATGAATATTTACGGCTATTAACCTTTCTTAGACATCCCTATGCACCACCATTTGTTCACCGGTAAAGACTGCAGAGCTTCCCAAAACACTTGGTTGTCAGTCGGAATTTCTTCAGCAACGACTGGTACCGTTGTGCTAGCTGAGAAGCAACAGTGACTCAGGGGGTGCCACACCATTGCAGCGAAACCTCTATTTGTTGATAGTGACTGTTGATTACTTTTGCTTCCAGTCGCATATACGATTAAAGATCAATTATCACGATGAACCATCATTGATCATCATGATCCACCATAAATCATCACTCGGCATCACCAACACCATCCATCATCCACCGTTGCTCACCACCATCAGCCATTTCTAACAGCCGTAGTCATAGCTCGCGTCGCACTCCCAGGACTGGCGTGTCCGGCTGGCTGCAGTGGTGGCCCTGGGCGATTTGGATCAACGTGGATACACCGAGCACATCGGTGCCTTGCACCAGGATCCAGATCAACAGGTCCGACGAAGTGTGTGGACGCCCAGGGGGCGGGGCAAGGCACAGGGATGTGGGTTTGGAACATCCCAAGAAATCTTAATCCAAAAATAAAAAAAAGATAAGAAAGGTAGCAAAGCCCAGGGAAATTGGCAACCCACATCAAAAGGTCACTTTTTCTTTGCTTTTCTTTTGTCTTTCTAATAAACGCCCACGCTGATTCACTGCAGGAAAAGACACTTTTTGTGTAATTCCGAGGCAGTTGAAGCACCAAAGCTGTGAAGGAATCCTGACACAAGCAGCTGTTCGGCAAAGGAACTTTCCACTGGCAACACCCAGCTGCATGAGACATGTTGGACCATGTGTCATGAGAACCATGAGTGACTACAGGGTGTCCAACGTGGTGTGTTACTGAAATTGTGGATATACCAACATGGGTATCCACAAATGGTGGTATTCCGTACCAAAAATGATCGTCCACATTGTCCAAAGTCGCTCCCGGCTTACCAAAAATGATCAGTACTAGTAGGGAAACTGCCAGTAAGTTGGGGATACACCATGGCGACTTCGACAAACCTATAGCAGGTATGTTGGGTAATCAACGCAACTGCTCCGCTGGATTGCAGGGTCATTGGCTCGATCTCTTGACGACTTCATTCAACACCACAGACGTACAAAATTTGTAGATCTGCAGCCTAGCTGAGTTGCTGCTCTTGGCAAAGTTCGGGAGTAACAGTGGACTTCGAAACTGCATGCCTACCATGATCATTGACATTAGGTGTCACTTCAGGCTTGTGCGTAACTGGCGCTCTGAAATTGCCAACTGGATGCAGCTTCAGTGCTTCAGGTTTCATGCATTCGTCGGAATTCTTTAGCAGAATCTTAGTTATCATTGGTTGTGGTCGTCAACACTCAGAATCTGCAACAGACATTCCTATGATAGTAGATTCTATGGTCGATACTCAGATACTCAGAATTCCTATGTCCAGTGTGTTGGGCGCCAGTACTTGAACATCTGTCGCCATGGCGACGGAAAGCTGGGTGGAATCTTTGGGTTTCCTGAAGGACGGATGATCACTGGGGACTTGGAGGGATTTGTTCGACTGGTCACCACGGGTTGATGTAGCTGAAGATGATGTTGTGGTAGGCTGTGATGATTTGGGGGTGAACTAAATCAAGGTTACATTCAATGATAGTTGGCTGATTGGTTCGGTGTTATACCCCATACTAGTTCAGCTACTTGGCTACTTTCCCCAATAGTAGTTGCTTATCATCCCCATACCACGTACTATTATATATACTTGGTTACTATCCCCAATATGAGTTCAGAGATACTACTTGGTTATTATTCCTAATGTTGGTTTTCATTAGGGATAGATGTATACGCAGTACTATAGTTGATTCACACCCAATACAAACAAAAAAGAATGACCAACTGCATACCAACAATAATGTATATAATGATCCTAATAATCAGTAAAATATATAGTAGTCAATTCTGAGTAGGCTAGTTGGATAATTAATGAATGATATTTGGTCAATACCTTACAGTACTCATTATTGCAATAGCTGGTCACTACCTAGTAAAATTAATTCATAAATAAACTTGATAACCCAGTTGACTGTCAATCGAATCCCAGTAGAAAGTAATAGGATTTGAGATAGTACACACATGGGGACAGTGGATTAGTCTTAAAACCCACTATGAAGGAACTTTTCTTGATCAGATAATTGATTTATTATTATCCTCCACATTGATGATCATCCCCATTATCACGTATTGGCGGATGGTTCAAAGTTACTATTCCAACTATATGTACGAAACACCAGTTCCTGAATTCCCTTCGTGAATCCCCTAACACAAGTCAGTTGATGGTTTCTTAAAACTCCCTGTTTTCATCCTTTGTAGCAACCATTTTTAGTAGTAAACCATCCATTATAGTTGGTAGATTCACCATGACTACTTGCCCTTTCCAATGACCATTGTGAATCATTGATCATCAATCAACCAACTTAATACGGGATTTGACCGCTGCAACTATGCTTGTCAATCATCAAGAAACCATTATCAACCAGTGTTAAGTCATTAGTAAACCTAAGAACAATGTTGTCAACCATTAATCACTAACCAATGTTGAGTACTAAGATCACGAATCATTAAACACTAACCATTCTGACTCATTTCAGATCATTAATCTTTGAAGTAATTCATTGATTATTCATTAACCAACTTGATAGTTCCCAAGCCGTTACGCATCATCATTCACAAACCAAGCATTAATCAATATCAATAATTTATTCGTAGTGAATAATGATCACAAAGTTATGAAGTCATTAGTGGATCATGAATCATTAATTCATCATCACTAATTAACACATGATCATTAATGGGATTAATGGTCATGATCGTGATTAATAGTGATGAATGACTACTATTCACCATTACTATAACTACCATTAATGCCTTACCATGAACTACCATCATCATCATTGTCATCATCACTATAACTACTATCAATCATTACCATCATAACTCCTCACTATGGTGATCATGAATGACTACTATTCACCATTGCCATTACTACTATAGCTGTTGGTCATCATCATCACTATAACTACTATTAATCATTACCATCATAACTCCTCACTATGGTGATCATGAATGACTACTATTCACCATTACCATAACTACTATAGCTGTTGGTCATCATCATCACTGTAACTACTATTAATCATTACCATCATAACTCCTCACTATGGTGATTATGAATGACTACTCTTCACCATTACCATAACTACTATAGCTGTTGGTCATCATCATCACTATAACTACTATTAATCATTACCATCATAACTCCTCACTATGGTGATCATGAATGACTACTATTCACCATTACCACAACTACTAGAGCTGTTGGTCATCATCATCGCTATAACTACTATTAATCATTACCATCATAACTCCTCACTATGGTGATCATGAATGACTACTATTCACCATTACCGTAACTACTATAGCTGTTAATCATCATCATCATCATCAATATAACTACTGTTAATCATTACCATCATAACTCCTCACTATGGTGATCATGAATGACTACTATTCACCATTACAATAACTACTATAGCTGTTGGTCATCATCATCGCTATAACTACTATTGATCATTACCATCATAACTCCTCACTATGGTGATCATGAATGACTACAATTCACCATTACCATAACTACTATAGCTGTTGGTCATCATCATCGCTATAACTACTATTAATCATTACCATCATAACTCCTCACTATGGTGATCATGAATGACAACTATTCACCATTGCCATTACTACTATAGCTGTTGGTCATCATCATCGCTATAACTACTTTTAATCATTACCATCATAACTCCTCACTATGGTGATCATGAATGACTACTATTCACCATTGCCATTACTACTATAGCTGTTGGTCATCATCGTCGCTATAACTACTATTAATGATTCCCATCATAACCCCTCACTATGGTGATCATGAATGACAACTATTCACCATTCCCATAACTACTATAGCTGTTGGTCATCATCATCATCAATATAACTACTGTTAATCATTACCATCATAACTCCTCACTATGGTGATCATGAATGACAACTATTCACCATTCCCATAACTACTATAGCTGTTCATCATCATTATCACTTTAACTATTAATCATGACTACTATTAATAGCTATAGTAGTTCTTCACCAGTAGTTATTCACCATGACTACTATAGCTGTTAATCTTTTTTAATAGCAGCTATAGCATGATGGTGAATCATAACTACCATCATCACCATATCTACCATCATCATCATCATCATCATCATCATCATCATCATCATCATCATCATCATCACTATACCTACTATTAATCATTACCATCATATTAATGTGTTGTGTAACTACCATCATCATCACCATATCTACCATCATTAGCCACCACTTTGCCTTCATAGCTTCGGTGCCTTCGTCGCGCCGTTCCCGCGGAGGACTTCGAGGTGCGGCGGCGCGCCTGCTTCTGCGAGTGGCTGGACGGCTTCCGCGCGCGGCTGGCGGCGGAGAAGCGCCGGGCCACGTCGGCGCAGCTGCTGGTGGCGCAGGCGGTGAACGGTGGGAGGCTGAACGGTGCTTATGACAAATTGATGGATGAAAAATCATGAAAAATCAAGAAAAACCAATGAAAAATCAATGAATTTGATTGATTTTGATGATTACTTTAGTTATTTTGATTGATTTTAATCATGACTTCACTGATTAACAATGGTGATCATGAAGTGTTATCATGATTTATGAGCGACAGTGGTGATTAGAAAAGGGAGAGGGATATACCAACTGTTATGGATGGTAGTTGATGGATTTGGATACTCAATGATGGGGGCAGTGTTTTTTTTAATGTAATACGGACGGATATGGAAACGAATGCTGAACTGTTGACGGATTGTTTGATAGTGGTCAATGAGTAATGGTGACTCGTGGTTTTGTATGATGGTCCGTACAATGATGTGAAATGATCATGGTGAATTGTGCTTCATGATTTATTTGACAAGAACACTTAATGGTGGCTAGAGATGCCCGTTGATGGTTGGTGCTGGTTGATCTTTGTAGGGAGTACCCATGTGAACTCACCCAGATCATCAGCTTACAGACGTGTGAAAACCACGCCATTCGATGATGGTTCATGGTCGTTTTCAAATGCAAAATTTACATTGATCTATGAAACTTCGCTTTTTGATTTTCCCCAATATGTGGGATATTTCGGAACGGTTGGTTGATTGGAAGTTTCGGCCCAACTCGTACCAGCACGTGAACTTGTCCAGCAGACGGTTGGGGGGTATCGTGCTCATGGAGTCGTACGTGCCAGCCTTTGTGGATGGCACTACAATCGATGTGGTGGTGACTATGGTTTGTTTCGATGGTGAGGAGCAGAACCACTTGGTATCTTGCATGGCTACGAAGCAACTGCTGAGGGTTCGAGGAGCAATCCCACGAGCCCATACGATAACTATCTTTGATGCTGAGGTGATGCAGTCAGGTGGTCAACCTGCGCTCAGTGTGACTGCTGCAACACGTGTGTTGCCTCATGTCCCATGTGAATGGTCAGACTTGTACAATGTGGTAAGTGCATGTGCTGGTTTGGGTGCGATGGAACATGGAATCACCTCGGTTGGCTTCAACATGGTAGCTGCGATTGATCACAACATCCACATGAACCGCATGCATGAAAAGGTTCATGGTGTGAAAGTGATCCATGGTGACATCAACTCGAAGGACACCCTGGTTCAGTTGTGGACACACCAGCTCGTCCATGTGTGCTGACAGCAGGCATTGCCTGTCAGCCTTATAGTCAACTTGGTGACAGGATGGAAGGCCTTGATGCGAGAGCCCAATCGCTGCCAGGAACGCTGAAGTGTGCTTACTACCTCCAGTACCCGGTGGTGGTGATTGAATGCGTCCCCCAAGCTGCTGAAAGCGCCTGGGTGAACAGTCAGATCCGTGCCTTTTGCCAAATCACAGGATTCCGTAGGAGTGATCAGACGCTGAATTTGCAGGACGTCCTCCCATGCAGAAGAGGACGTTGGTGGCTCGTGCTGACATCCCCGGTGTTAGGTGAAATCCCAATCCGAATTTTGCCTAATGAGTTTGCCATCATGTGTATCAATCAGATCATGCCAAGCATTCGTGACTGGATTGATGAAGATGAGCAGGAACTTATGTTGAATGCAGAGGAGCTCCATGCATTTGATGCCCGCACAGGGGGGCCACACATGCTGAACATGGGGAGTTCACTGCCGTGCCCCCTACACTCGTGGGGTTCCCAGCTCCGAGCATGTCCATGTGAATGCCGCCAATCGGGCCTGAGCAGTGAAAGCCTGAGAACAAAAGGTCTCCACGGTGTGGTGGTCAAATCACGAAGAGGCCACATGCGTCACATCCACCCATGTGAAGTGGCGGCAATGACAGGTGTTGATCCAAAGCTGCATCATGACGACAATTCACGTTTGGCACTGGCTGGAATCGGCCAACTTGCAAGTCCGATTCATGCCCTGTGGGTCTTTGCCACGATGGCCCATAGGATTGAGATGGTCCAGTATGGTTCAAGTCAGATCAGTCCGACCAAAGCCCTGCTGGCCTACCTCGGATGGTTCCTTGCACGATGCCAGGTACTATGGTCGGATCAAACTCATATCCCCCATGAGGTTGCAGTGCGGTCTCGACAGTGGAAGGCATTCCAATTGCTCCCCCAAAGTCAGATGCAGGCGTTGGATATCTGGGATGCGGCACTCCCCAGATCCTTTGAGAGCCTGTTGAAACAAATTGAAACAGCTGCTGCAGATTCTGACATTGATCGCTTCATCCAGAGAGAACTTCGCTTGCTGGAACCCCAGGAACCTGCTGAGGAAGCCATCCCAGCCACCATCCCGTTTGAAGTTGATGAGACCTTTACAGTGGTGGTCCGTTCCATGATGGAAAGTGAGGCCCCGGCATGTGAGGTCAAAGTTGCTGGACCTGCAGTTCTGCAGGATCTCCTGAGGGCTGAACAATCGCTGCAACTGCTTGGTCCGGGGGCCCTCCGGGTTTCAGGTGAGTGTGACCCGCAAATGGCCTTGAGAGATGGACATGAGATTGACTTGGTCTTTCGCACTGCAGGTTCAAGCCATGATGATCCCATGACAGACACATCGAATGAACCACCTGAGCATCCGGCTGGACACATGTCAGTGGTCCGTCCCACAGAAGCAGGGCTCCATGTTAGTGCAAGCTCACCTTTGGTTGGATGTGATGTTGAAACGCTGATTCGTCTTCTCAGCCCAGTGCTCACCCGCGAAGATGAGTTGCCTGCCCTGTACAGCCAAGCATTGCGTGTCGATGAGAGGCTAGAGGTTCTATCCAAGCAGGGGTATGTCATGGCCAATGATGAGATCCTGTGGTACCTTCGGCAGATGCAAACAGAGCACAGTGTCAGGGCCCTGGCAAATGACATGGAAAACAAACCCTTCTGTCATGCCCATGTTGCGGTTGTTGACCCAATGCTGATGAAGGGATGGTCAAATGGTGACATCACGGATGTTGCCAAGTGGTGTAGTGATCATTGCACCAATGACACCTGTGTGGTTACGGTTGCACCAGTTGATGGGCATTGGATCCCATTCGTAAGGTGGCAATACCAAGGTGTCTTGCATGCGCGAAGCTGGGACACACCCAATGCTGACCACACGTGCATTGAGAACATTGTGAATGCTTTTGCAGTGGCCCTTGGCCTTGAAGGACCTCGTTATCAACGGCTGCACAGGCTCTTCCTGAGTGACAGGTACTGTGGTGCGCTTGCGGTGAGTTTCGTGCAATCTCACATCCTGCTTTCGATGTGCCCTGACACAGACATCCAGGCATATGCTCTCCATGATGAGTTGAGATCCCGATTCAAGTCCGTGTTGTCCATGTTTGACACATGTGCGAAGCCATGGGTTTGGTGTGCAGGGGTCCCAGATGTTGTGAAGAACCTTGTTCCGGTGCTCCTCGACCAGGGTGTCCATGGCCCTGAAGCCGAAGCAAGGGCACAGGCTGCAGTGACGGCCATAGGTGCGAAACCCATCCAGAATGCGCTGGAGTTGCGACATCCTTGGAAGCAACTCAAGGTCTTAGGCAACATGGCCAAATTCCAATTCCTGTTGCCTTCGGAGTTGGAGGCGAAGATCTCTTCAGGGGCCGGGAAAAAGGTTCGTGGCAAGAAGGAGAAATCACGTCCAGCTGCAGTCTCCGATTTCCAACTTGACCCAAGCAAACTGCAGATTGCCACAGGATGTTTCCACAGTGGTGGGGTTGCCATGCAGCAGCTCACGCTCCAACAGTTAGGCCCACTTGCCGAAGGGGTAGTCTTGGTGAGTGTGCAGGAAGCGGAGACTTACATCCGCGCAGGTCAGATGATTTCCAAGTGTCCGCTGGCATTGGTCATTGTTTCAGGATCCATGTCCATGTTAGAGTCCAAGTGCTCACTTCCACACACCACTGTCACGGTTCCGTGCCGATGCAACCTGAACAAGGAGCCGTTGCTGGTTGATGCATTGATGGTGCAGATTGGCGCAGGTCACGTGGAGAAAGCACTTGACAAAGGACTGGTCAAGGTGGATGCGATGGAGGTTGCCACTTTGAAAAGTTGCTCGTTTACAGAGATGAGGTGCCGGATTGGGATGCCTTCCTGAAAGCACCAGTGAAATATGTGGTGGCTACGGTAGCCTTGTTGACAAGATGTGACACAGAGGGATGCAAATGTCCGAAGTGGCACCCGCCGATCAACGTGGATGCCAAGAATCTGTTGGTCGATGTTTGGCGACGCCAACACCTTCGCCAAGGCTTCAAACCAGAGCAGCCGAAGCAAGCACAGATGTTCACTGCATGCATCAGGGTGCCCAAGGAATTGATGCCGTTGCTCCTGCTACAGAGTGGGGTGGGGGGTGTGTACTTCGAACCTCGTTCTGCTGATGCCAAACAGGTTGATGCCTCTTACTCCATTGTTTGGACACCCAAGACATCCAAGGCTGAGTTGCAGCGCATTCGTCACACAGTTCCGATGCCCACAAGCCTTGCCAGGATGGGGGACCGTTTTGGACTTCGTTGTGAAGCTGCCCAGGCTGCAGCTCTGCATGCTGAGGTTCGTCCGGACTCCATTTTCCTTGCTGCTGGTCCTCGCCAACAGTTCGTTGCAGGTCCCATGCCGTTTGGATCGGACCGTGGATCCTTGACCAGGGCCTTCAAAGCACTGCATTGGGATGTCAAACCTCTGCAACCTATCTCATCGGTTGCAGGCAAAGGCAGTATGTGGCTGCTGGTGGCAGTCTCCGAACCGCCCCAGAACCTTGTCCAGATGGAACATGGAGAGGTCATGATAACGAAGCACAAGGTCCCAGTTCAAGGGGAAAAAGTTGATCAGGCACGTCCAGTTGCCTCTGCTGCGACAATCCAGTTGGTTGGCAAAGCTGTGAAGGATGTCAAGCATGCAGACCCCTGGCAACAAGGTGATGACCCGTGGAAGCATTATGCTGGTCCCGCCCCGGAGCCCACTGCAGCATTGCAAGCCTTTGAATCCAAGATTGAGCAAACGCTGCTTGCCAAGCTTCCCGCCGGTGATTCTGAAGACCGCATCTCCAATCTGGAGACCCAAGTGCAGCAGCTCATTTCCGGCCACAAACGACTGGAGGGACACATCCATGAAACAGAGCAGCGCCAGTCGACACAGCTGGTGAGCATGCAAAACCAGATCCACCAGCAGAATCAGCAGATCACTGGTGCCATTCATAGTCAAGAACAGAACATCCAGGCAATGTTTGAAAAGCAGTTCAACCAGATCCGTGGTCTCCTGAAGAGAACAAGGGGAGACGATGAGGATGATGACATGCATTGACAGCCTGGAAGTGAGGATGCACCGACGCAATGGAAGGTGCCCGTGTGGGGGTGTTTCCTCATGATTCCGTTTCTGGTTTGTGCACCAAGTATCTGTGGAATCCTTTTGGGTTTAGTGCTTGCTAGTTTTGCTATCCATGCATCGAGGGGTTGTTCGTATGCTGGTGCAAGCACGAATTTTGATGGTTCAGTTCGCAGCATGCGTGTCCCTCTGTGGCTATGCGCTGCGATGCTTTTTCCCATTGGTGAGGCAGCTAATCCTGGTCCTGGGGAAGGGGCCAGTCGTTCCTTTCGCATTGGCTGTTGTAACACCACGGGCTTGGTGGGTAAAGCGCATCTTTTCCACCACAACATGCAGCATTGTGACCTCTGGTTGGCCTCTGAGACGCACTTGACACCAGCAACTTTTGCGCAGTTCCGTCAGGGTCTGAAGCGTTCTCAGAGCAAGTTCAAGCACTGCATTGGAGGCCACCATGTCCCAGCACGAAGTGATCGGACCCGCACAGGCATTTGGAGAGGAGTGGCAGCTATCTCCTCGTATCCAACCCATGCCCTGCCGCATGCCTGGAGTGAGGAAACCCACAGTTCCTGTCGCATGGGAATCTTTGGCACGTTGATCCGCGACATGTGGATCACCAGTGGAGTATTTTATGGTGAGTGTGAGGGTCCCCAACATCCCCACTACCTGATGCACAATGACTACATGTTGAGGGAGATAGCTCTACAACTATGTTGTTACACCACTGGGTTGCGAGTCCTCGCAGGGGACTTCAATGTCTTGCAGGACCAACTTGCGGCCATCCAGTTGCTCCATGACCATGGATTCCGGGACATCCAGTCCATAGCAGAAGACAGGTGGGGGGTTCCCCCTCAACCCACATGCAAGGGCTGCACGCGCAAGGACTTTCTGTTTGTGAGTCCAGAACTCCAGTGCCTGCTCACATCAGTTGATGTTCGCCAAGACCTTTGGTGTGACCATGCCACCTTGGAAGCCACCTTTCAAGGATGCCAGCGTGATGTGCCAAGTTTTGACTGGCCCCAGCGCTAGGAGATGGATTGGCCTGACCCGTTAGCATGCACTGTAGTGTGGCCTAACTCAGGGAACCCCACCAAGGATTACAGACAAGTCTGGAAGGACCTTGAGCAGAGTGCTGTGCAGCAGTGCTCCCAAAACTCTCGGAAACACTGCGGGAGAGCCAAGAGACTTAAACCGGTTGCCAGATATGGATTGCCCCATGGTCCTTTGCGTGCCAGCAGAGCGGGTGAAATCACCCCTCACTTTCATGGCAACTCGCTTCAGTATGCCAGATGGTTCCGACAGCTCAGAAGGTTGCAAGCCTACCGTCGGCACAGCCAACACCACTCAGATGACCTGCATGCTGTAGAGTTGTGGAGCTCCATTCGCCGAGGAAAAGGTTTCCATCCCACCTTCAGTGACTGGTGGCTTCAGAGCCAACACCGGGTGAGTGGTGCTCCTGCCACACTCCCCTTGGTTCCACCTGGCCCAGATATTGCCGCAAGTGTCTATGACTCCTTTGTGTTGGCAGTTCGTGACCTTGAGAAGCAACTTCGGAAACAAGACCTCCACTATGCACGGGCTCGTAGAGCTGAAGATCCCAACATGATCTTTCGTGATATCAAACGGCCCTCAGCTGGTGCTTTGAACATGTTGATCCAGCCATTGTGTTCCCAGGTGACCCATGTGGATGCGGCTTCCCTGCATGTGGTCTTAGACACTGATGAGTTACGGTTTGAGCCTGATGCGCCAGTCTTTTGTAATGGGGTACGGTATGAGATCATCCATGCGGAAGGTGACAGTCTTTGGTTGACCAGTGTTGAAGGATTAGCCCCAGGCCACAGTATTCGTCAACTTCGCAATCGAGGTGACATCCAGGACCTGTTTGAGTTGTTTCGAGAGGCCTGGCGACAGAGATGGCAGCGCCACAATGATGTTCCTGCCTCGCAGTGGAATTCCATCCTTGAGTTTGCAAGGTCTCAGGTGCCATGGACCCGGTGCCCACATGAAGAAGTCATGCCTCATTCCCTGCAATCCCTGGCTAAGACCAAGAAAACACGCACGGCCAAGGGCCTTGATGGTGTCACTCTCTGTGATATCCAAAAGCTTGGTGAACCCAACCTCCGAGCATTTTGTGATCTGTACGCCCATGCAGAGCAGACAGGCCAGTGGCCGCAGCAGTTGGCCCAAGGTAAGGTTGTGTCCATCGCTAAGGTTGATGCCCCGGCCAAGGTGGACGACTTTCGGCCGATAACCATACTGAGCATTCTGTATCGGTTATGGGGATCCCATCATGCACGTAGGTTGCTTCAACACCTTGATGCCCATTTGCCTGCAGACCTCCATGGGAGTCGGCCGTTCCGACATGCCACGCAGGTGTGGTTTGAGCTCCTCTGGCTTGTTGAAGTATCATGTTGGAGTGATATGTCTTCGGCCGGTCTGGTGGCCGACCTGTCCAAGGCCTTCAACTATGTGCCTCGGGCAGTCATGCTGGAGACAGCGGTGATGTTTGGGCTCCCGATGCCAGTCATCGTTGGGTGGACAGGTGCGCTGACAGGACTTCAGAGGTTTTTCGAAATCCGTGACCAGTATAGCCCACCACTTCGCAGCACGACAGGAGTGCCGGAGGGGGGCGCACTTTCGTGCGTAGGAATGGCTTTGGTAGATTCGCTGCTGCACTTCTGGATCTCAGCACAGTATCAACGAGTTCACGCAGTGACATACGTTGACGACTGGCAGTTTGTGTGTCAACATGCCAGTGATCTTCCTGAGGTTTGGGATTCCGTTCAGCAGTTCACACGCCTGCTGGATATGAAACTTGACTTGGGGAAAACATACAGTTGGACCTGCAAAAAAGATGATCGCAAGCAATTGCGAAGTGCTGGCCTCCAGACCCGTACCAGTGCAAAGATCTTGGGGGCTCACATCCAGCTCTCGCGGCAGCACACCAATCGCCACCTTGTTGATCGCATCCAGAGCTTGGACCAGATGTGGCCCCGCCTCAAGGCCTCATTATGTCCTTACAGGTTCAAAGTTCGAGCGATTCGAGCTGCAGCATGGCCTCGGGCATTACATGGGGTGGAGTCCGCCAAACTGGCTCCCTACCTGTTTGGCAACCTTCGCACTCAGGCGATGCGGAGCCTGGAAGCAGATGCCGCTGGATGTAGTCCTTGGGTTCATCTTGGTTTGAACAGACGACTACAGATCCCAAATTTTGGGCCATTGAGCAGAGCATTCGTACCCTTCGTAGCTGTGCCCAAGATGACCTCCCTCAGCTGTTGACACAGGTGGCATGTGGACTTGAGCAGGTCCCTAACAATGGCATTCTTGCCACTCTTCTGTCCCGTATTCAATGTCTGGGTTGGACACTGTTGCCTTCAGGGAAAGTTCAGGATGTGTTTGGACAGTTTGATATGTTCACTGCGTCTTGGCCAGAGATTCGGTTCCGAGCAGAGTATGCATGGTGGCAAGTTGTGGCGGCGGAGGTATCGCATAGACAGTGCTTCCAGGATCTTCACCGTGTTGATGTGCAAGACACCCGTGAATGGTTGCAGTTGCTTCGCCCCCAAGATGCTGCTGCGATGCGAAAGCTTTTGAATGGGGCCCACTGCACTGCCAATGTGGCAGCACATTGGAATGCGGATGAGGATGGTTCATGCACTTGGTGTGGGTGCACTGACTCTCGTTTCCATCGGTTCTGGCAATGTGAAGTGTTTGCAGATGAGAGAGCTGCCTCGGAGCAGGTCCTTGGATCGCTGGTTCATAGTTTGCCGGAGGTGCTGACGACATGTGGGTGGTCACTCCGCCCCTCGACGTGGCTGGAATGGCAGAGAGCTCTTGACCAGTTGCCGATGCCTTGTGTGGGGGACTTGGTGTGTTTAATTCCGGGCCCAGATGGCTTTGCAGATGTTTTCACCGATGGCTGTTGCTGGCATAGCTCAGATCGCCAGAAACGCCTGGCCAGTTGGGCTATTGTCCAGGTTGGTGCCTCTACTTTGGAAGCCGATGCTACGGTGGTCGGGCAGGGCGTGGTCCCAGGTATTCTTCAGCTTAGAGTGCCTTTCGCGGTGAACTGCTTGCGGTTGTCATGACATTAGAGCTTGCGCTCGTTAGCGACGTTTGTGTGCGGATCTGGTCAGACAGTGAAGCGGTGATCAAGGGCTTTAGATCCATGCAGCGACTTCAACGTTGTAAAGGGGTGAATTCCTCTCACTATGACTTGTGGCTTCGTGGATTTCAGGCTGTGCAACAGTTGGGCTGGCGACGCTGTAGGCTGACGCATGTGATGTCTCACATGGAACCGGAACAGCAATCTGAGTTTTTGACCTGGGTTGCTATGGGGAACAGGCTGGCAGACAGGACGGCTAACATGGCTAATGGCAGCCGCCCGGGGGACTTTCTCTCCCTCTATCGACAGCACTGCTTACAAGTGGACCATGCGCGTCGCATGAATCGAGCAGTTCAACATTCCCTGCTACAGGTGAGTCGTGCGGTTTTCCGTTCCACATGGCAAGCTGAGGACCCAGTGCCTGAGGTCCGTCCAGGTGCTTCGGTCCCGGATGGTGGTGACTTTGACATGCAGCTCACGATGGATGTCTCGCACTCGGTGGTTTCGAAATGGGGGGCAACGTACACTGGCCTTTTGGTGCACTGGCTGGCATCTGCAATGGCTGCCATCCCCGACGAGGTTGCTCCTTGTTGGATCAGTACCTATCAGCTGTTCGTTGACTTTGTGCTTGCAACAGGTCACTGTGGAGTGCTCTTTCAGTCTGGCAAGTGGAACACAGAAGGTCGTTCCACCCAGCAGCTGCCGGGATATGCATTCAAGCAGCGCTGCAAGTGGTGGACCCAGAGCTTGAAGGAACATGTAGGTGACCGTGGATTTATCCCTACCACCAAGTATACTCGACCGAAGAGTGACATTTTGGGGCTTCATTGTGGTTGTTGGTGGATGCGTTGGTGTCCTAATCGGCTTGAAGTGGTTGAAGGTTGGTTTGGACAGCATCTAAAATCCACGGCCACGCGAGGGGGCGCGTCCCTTGCTGCACTATGTCCAAATGGACGAAGTGCGCTTCCCTCGCCGTCTCCTACAGACTGGGGGGTTCGATGATCGACCCTGTTCTGGTCTAGGACACATTCCGCAATGGCCGAGTGTGTGTGACGGCGTGAAAACAGTGAAAACGGTTGGTTGATTGGCTAATTTGCTTTTAGTGTTAAAGGGGTTGAAACTACCAACCAGAACAGCGCTGCGCCAAACAACTTTCCAATATGTTCATTGCTGCTTGTAGGTGCATTGGTCATTATTTGATCGCAATGAATAAGATCCTCAAGAGTATGACTCGTGAATGGCACGAGAAAAGGTGGACAAAGGTGATGTAAATCATTGATCTGTTGCTCAAGCATGTCAATCACAGATATTCTGACGCTTCCCACTTTTCATGCTACTGCCCACACCTATCATCAACCATCATGATAATCACACATGCTGGTCATACCTATAGCCTAACCAAGGTTGTCTATGCTGGTCATTGCTGGTCACCCATTGGTCGCCCATGCAGCGCCAAAGCCGGGGTGGGGTCCCGGGGTCGCCGCAGCTCCGCATCGGCGCGGAGCCGAGCGCCAGGTGAAGATGCAGCTCCGGGAGCGCGCGGAGCTGGACGAGGTCCGAATTTTTTGAGAGCTGCGAGATAGAGATGGACGAAGGGATCTTGAAGGGATGAGATTTTTTATGTTTTTTTTGAAAATATCATGAATGTACTGTAATTTACATACACGATAAAAAACCAGGGGGTGATGAAGGGATGAGAAAGTCTTTTCTTTAATCCAGTATAATATGATATGTAATTTACATATTATATGATATGTAAAAAACCAGGGATGATAGAGAATGGATGTGATAATGAATGGATATATGATAAGAATGAACCCTTTGTATATTAAGACTGGAGAAAGGGATGAGAAGATGGATATGATAACGGATATGATCATGGTTCTAACATAGCCACCGGGGATATATCCATTAGTTGAACAACTACTATGAGGTTTTTTAGCCATTGATCATGGGATATAAGGCTTTGGAGCCATAGGAATAGCCATAGTGTTTACAAGGGATTCTAGTGGGTAATAATAGGTGACAATCACCGATCATAGTGGATAAACAGCTACTAGTATGTATGGGAGATGGATATACGGGTTCGTCCATAGCCACAGGGATAGCCGTCAATAAGGGGTGATGGTGATTAATGATAGTGGACATCTACCCATGAGGGATTTTTAATGGATGATCATGGTTAGTTGCAAATAAAGGTTTGTCCATGTTGTCCATAGCCAAGGGAATAGCCATTGACAATGCTTGGAATACTTACTGAGGAGGGATCGTAAGGGTGAATAGTAGGGATGTAGCAACTAATCATGGTGGTTAAAGATAGGAAATATAGCAACCAGTGGTTAGTATAGCCGTTCTTAGGGGATATATCCGTTATGTAGTGGGTATAACCATGATAATGGTTAATAATAGATTAGTAGCATAGGTGGTATAACCATGAACAATGGTTCAAACTCGAATTCCATAAGAATATTTAATTTAGTAACATAAGTGTCGGGGGCCGACCCAGCAATAAACTTGGGATTACAGTGGTTAATGACAGGGGATTTTTGACACTTTGCCGCGCTCACAGGGTATGTACAGGGCCTGCAATCGCGTGACACACACACACACACACACGCACATACACAAATAATGACAGGGGATAATCACCAACAGGAACGGTTAGACAACTACTATATCGTGTTATGGCCATCAATCATGTTCACTAAGGGATAATGAGCAACATTATAAGGGACATACCAACTATGTGTGGGTTTCGTAAAATTGAGAACCCCAACAATGGCTGGTGGATTTCCATTTATGAATATTTGGATGCTATCCCAATCTGAGAAACCACCCGATCGATGCAACTTAGATGTATGATGCAACTCCAATAGATTTGAGGATGATCACTACCAAGAGTAGGGATATTCTTGCAACAACAAAATTGAATGTAAACAATATAATCCAATAGGCAGTAAGGATATGCTGCTAGCATCAATATTAGCAATAGTGATTAGCATCGGTTGGGCTGTTGAAAAAGACTGGACCTGAGGATATACAACATAATAGTGGGGACGGGGACGTTGAACCACCATGATGGATATTATCCAGCGGAGATCATCATCAACTGACATTGGGTACATTAACGAACGAAAATTATTACAGAAACAATAATGGAATGAGGGCTTGTCCACATATGGGTGTACCTCCACAAAAGACACTAGTGTCCAGAAATATATGTTTTATTCGGTCAAACCATGGAGTTTTGGGCTAGGCCTTTCTGGACAAGATTCTGCAACCAAGCAGACTACACATAAATGAAATGTCAACCTGACAATCTCGTTGGATGAACGCCATATCGATGTGTTGTCCCAGAAACCTCAGAACACCGAGCGGTGACAACTACGGTGGAAAAGTGTTATAAGAAATTCACATTTTTCAGTCAGGGTCAGAGTCTGGGAAATTTCTTTATTGGACTGTCCTGTTTAAGAAATTTAGCCTTTTGTGAGACGCTCAAAACAATTTCTGAAACTCTCCAAAAAGTATTCTTGAGACCAGAATGTAACCCAGCATCACTTGTAAAACAATTGAGTCTTCCAAAGTGTGAACGGACAAGCTTTACAGACCTTGCTTTGGTCTTGCAAGAAAAAATATGAAACAACTTGGGGCCTCAAAAAATCTTTTTTGATTTTGGCATAGTATACTTGTTGAAACACCTCTAGTGATATTGTTTGGGACTTAAACGGTGAAAGCAGGAGCTTTACAGACCTTAATTTGGTCCCGCAAGAAAATAGATTTTTTCGGGCCTCCAATTTTTTTTCTTGCTTTTGGCACTGGTATTATTGTTGAAACGCTTCTAGTGATACTGTTTGGGACTTGACAAATGAAAGCGGGGAGTTGAAAGCTGTGTTTTGGGGTTTCAGGTTGTACATATATGCAGATAGATATTTATATATTATCATTTCTTTCCGGTATTTGAGATTGTTTGGATGTGAGACTCTGAGTAATTTACTTTCCCTCCCAATGAGGGTCTAATTTCTTGTTCCATAAAATTTCTCAACATACTGCTCAACCGTACCCTTGGTTCATCAGTTGGTTCATGGGTTGCGCTGCGCTGAATCTACGAGTCTCTTGATGTTTCTGAAGCAGAAAAAGGACTATGATTATCATCCATCATCATTATCATCAGTATTATCCCTTATCATCATTTTCATCCCATGATCATTATCCCTTAGTTTCTGAAGCACCAAAAAGGACGATGATGATACAAAGATTTGCTTTAACCCCTGACTGCCAGGGACACCTCCGCTCAGCTGCTCTTGTCAGGAAGTGAGCAAGCGGATTGGCAAGTTTGCCGCGCGGGAATTGGTCCGCACAGAAGATTGGTGTAGCGAAGACCGCGCAGACGCAGACTTCCTTTCGTCAGTGCAGTTTCTATACAGAACTGGGGTCCATGGGTGTGATACTGCCCTGAAACTGATGCTTTTCCTGTTGAAAACAAGAACATTTTGGGATGGTTCAGGTGCACGTTAGCATGATGTTTGGACCCATTTGGTTTGAAGGTGGTTTGAATTTTCCATGATTCTTGGTGCTTGTGCTGTTTCAGCCCAAGCCGTGTAAGACTTAAGATGAGTGGTTTGTATGCTGAATGTGTGATTGGGAACGTGTCACGCAAATCTACGTATAGGAGATATCGCCGATCCTTGCCCACATTCGAAAGGCATGAATCCAGGAGGTCAGTGGAAGGATGATCCAAAAGTTGGGTCAGTAGAAGGATGGAAGAGTCCCATGGCACTCCAAATTCCAGGCTGGAATGTGCTAAACAGCTCGCCGAGATGAGTCGGTCCTTTCGAGTTGTGCTGGAGAACAGTCAGCCCTTTAAGGCAGGGGCGAGATGGCTGTAGTGTGATGGTTGATGATGATTCAAGAACATGAATCATGTTGACATTGTGGCTTTGCATGTTCAAATAACCCATATGTAACATATAATGGCAGAGATATCCATTTATACTTGAAACATATCACACATCATATTATATAGATGATTCAACTCATCAATCCTTGCTTCATCAATCATTGGCTGGATGCATGGTGACGTAGTCACTAGCTCAACATTCATTAGCTGTTTCTCTAAATAGTGGACCCCCAAATCATTTTTGTATTCATATGCAGTAAACAACCAACCATTATGTTTGGGTCCCTTTTTTGAGAAACATCCATTTGCAAATCAGAAGAAGTCGTTTTAAGCAACGGGCCAATCCACCAAACTGAATGCTGTGAAGCTGAATGCTATGGCAATTGCGGTCCCGCCGTGATTTTGCTGATGAACAAGTCAGCAGCGTTGCATCAGGACTTGGAAACTTTGAGCAGAGAGAGCTTCAAGACCATCCTATTGGCAGAGCAAGTTCTGAAGGAAGCCGAAGCCAAAGATGCCGACTGCCTCAGTGCTTGGAGAAAGCACGAAGTTCTTTGCAAAAAGCAGCTGGAAACGACTGATCTCACAGGCTCGGATGAACTCTGAGCGTTGCCCTGCTGAAGCTTTTATTATTTTTGGTACCCTGATTTGTGAACAAACGCATGTCTGAGTGCTGATATAACGGAATGCCGCCCTGAACCAACCATTTGGTGACGAGTGGATATAAACTTGCCTGGAATATCTGACAGTATTTCAGCATCGGTGCTGATTTCAAACCTGTGAAACATGAGTAGCATCGTACGGATCATTCCCCTCCCAATTAGGTGTTTCTCAAAATATGGGACCCCCCAAATCATCCTTCTTGAATCATTGTCTAGCAATACCCATCATAACTTTGCGGGTTCCCAGGCACTGGCTTGAGAATGTGTCATACAGTAGATGTTGAACCACTATTGTTGATGATTTTTCCCCAAAGATGGTTAAACAATAGTGGTTAAACATCTGCTATAAACGGTGGTTATAAATGGTTGTTATAACCATTAGCAACCATTAGCAACCTTCAGAAACCTAACAATTAGCACTATAACCTAACCATTATAACCTATAGCAACTATAACCATTGGCAACTATGCTTAAATAACCATTCTAAATAGATGTTTATAACCACCATTTTGAGTAGTACTCGAGTTTATTACCTGTTATAGAAACCTGTTGACCATTCGATTTGTGGTTGCAAGTAGATACAGTCTATTACCTGTTATAACACCTGGCTTTACCATTCGATTTGTGGTTTTGACCTGTTATTACCTGTTACAGTTTCTTACCTGTTCTTACCTGGCAGTGGGTCAGTTCACCCCGTACCCCTGGTTCCCCTGACCATTGCTTCCCTTGTTGCTGTTGGTCATAACCCCCATGATAGCCATGGTTGGTGAACTGCTTGACCCAACTCACCATATTATGTAGCTGGTATATCCCCAAGCTAGTTGCTAGTTGTTTTCCCCTATCATTAACCAGCTAAACCAGCTAGGCTTCAACCATTGGTTGGTTAATATTGACCTGTTAGCTAGTCCCACCACCATTTGCAACCACCTATCATTAACCAGCTAGTTAAACCCAACTCGCCACCTGTTTAGTGGTTGCTTAAAAGGTGGTGGCAAATGGTCGCAGCGCCAGGTCTTTGGGCTTCAGAGGCCGCGTACCGGCGCAGCGTCGCCAAGTTCTGTGACGTTGAGGGAGCGCACCAGAAGGCCACCGGGGTGGAGGGCCACCAGGGAGGCTTCAGGGAAAGCTGGGTGAGGAGTTTGGGTCATGTAGCTGGTTATGCTGCTTCATTTGCTGGCAAAATTTCAAGGGGTTTATGCTTCGCGGACTTTCCGGGATGGTTTATTATGGTTGATTTGCATTTATTGGCGATATGTGTCGTTAGTTGATGTTTATCTATGGCAATGGTTTATGATGGATAGTTCATGATTGATGGATGGGTACTTGATGACGAAGCGATGGTGATTAAGGCCTTATGATTGTGAACGATGGCTGATGCATTTGAATGATCATTCTTGATGCTTGACCGTTGATTTGCGGTCAGTCGGTCAGTAATGGCTATGACGATTAATTAACACTTGTATGGTATGGTTATAAAGCATGGTTAACTTTCATGAAATGAATAGTACTAGTAGTGCTAGTAGTAGCAGTAGTGGCAGAAGTAGTAGTAGGTCCTAGCAGTTTACAGTTAGTAGTTAGCAGTTAGCAGTTCGTAGTAGGTAGTTTGAGCTTTTTCATGATGGTCCAATGATGGCTTGTGATACTGTTCAGTAGAAAGTTCATCGTGGTTAGGTCATGAAACACACATTGCCACATTGCATAATTGTTTTGACTGGTGATGGTTGCAACTGGCTAAGTGAGTGACCGTGATACAATTTGGTTAAGGGATGGTCAACCAATTGGCAGTCCTGGCTTGTAGTTGGTAATAGGCTGCTTTGGTTGTCCCATTGCCACCCAAGAGTATCCTCATCATGTTTGTTACTTTGTTTTGCCACTGGGTTTATTCCCATGCAAAGGAGTTCCCAGTTTCTGTTCGCCAGCAGCAGGGAAAGCTGGAGGGATTACCAATGCAAAGCACTTTGGTCGATGGTGATCAGGTCCTCGATTTTGTCAGTGACTTCGTAGCGTCAGCTGTCAGTCCAGGTATTAATGTTGACCCAGGTAGCTCGTGTTCACCCCACTGGGTGTCCAACACACCTCAGCACAGAGTCACATTTCCTTTTGTTGATCAGCCCCTATTGAAGGTATTGGGCCATCATCAGTACCTGTCAGAAAAAAATACTACCTATCATCAGCCATCATAGAACACGAGTAGTCATCACAAAACATCATAAGTTGTCATGAACCGTTCTCGTCCACCATCAAGCATCACATCATTGCCCGTGATCAGTCATTTTCAGCTGTCATTGCCAATTAAAACTATTGACAACTGACCACCATCATTCATCATCATTCACGATTTACCATCATCATCATCATCATCATCATCATCATCATCATCATCATCATCATCCATCAAGTAGCAATCAATTCAACATCAATGAACCATGATTTGATCAAACTCTACCGTGAATCACGACCCGATACGCCATGATTAATTACCCACAATCATAGACCCCTCTTATTACCTATCACAGCAACATGCTTAAAGCAATCTTGTGACCCATTGTTAGCTGCCAACTACCAGCCATTCGCCAAGAAAACCGTTCGTGGTCACCCGTGCTCCCACCCGTGCTCCCGGCAGCTCTCGGCTCTCGCCACATGCTCCAGGCCGCGGGCTTCGTGCGCAAACTGAGAGAAGATGCGGAGCGCTTTCGCGCGCTGTCCAAGAGGTGTCGCTGGTGTCGTTGTTTTTGTTGGCGAAGATGCCAGATGATGCCAGAGAAAAACTTGGTGAAGAACAGTGGCTGATATGAAGAATTGCTCCTTGGAATCCTTGGAAATTGTGAACAATGAAATGCTTTGAAATTCTTAGTTGAGGATGGGTATGAATTAATAACAATGAAGGATAGGGAAGACGGAAAGCTGATGATGCGTTTGGAATAATGACTGATAGTGCTGTGAAAATCGTGCTCGATGGAGACTACTGATGCTTTATGATGGTTCATCCAGGTCTATGCATGGTTGACGGATGATTGATTGATGGTTCATCAATGGTTCATCAGATGGTTATGATGATCAATTGTGGTACATGGCTGCTTGGTCATGGATATGAATGACGGACGGTGATGCTTCCTGGTTTGTTAATGATGAGCAATCGCCACAACGGGTAGAAGGAACAATAGCGGTTCGCCATGATCAATAGCTGATAAGTAGTATTACATAAACATGCTTACCAGTCATGGTTGATAATCGTCAGTCACAATGGCTGCTCACGGTTGAATAAAGCAATGTTGACTGGCTGATGAACTGATGATTATAGTGTCTATTATTGATACTTCAATGATAGTTATAGTGCCTGCTCTTGATAGTTTCAATGACTATAGTGGCTGCTATAGAAAGTGATGGCCAACTGCTGCAGGCATGTTGACGATTGCTAATCGCAGGAGTTTCAAATTGAATCACCGTGGCAAATCACGAGCACTGACCAATCTATGTCAAAGTTGAACAATTTTTTAAAAGTTAAGGTCAACAACTTTGTATCCCAGGCCTCGGCCAACTGTAGCACTCACCAATTTCTCAAGTACAATCTGACATTTGATGCTACTTGCTACCACTGGCGATTCCTCAACGATTTCCACACCAAGTTCCACCCTGTCCAGGATTCTCTCGGATGTTGCGGCGTGCACAGCAACGTGTTACAACACTTTGGCCCGCATGGCCAACGAGGCCAGTCCGTATCGACAGCTGTCTGAGGAGACGTCCGCGCCTTCGATTCCCCAATGGCAACGTCCGGTTCCGCCAGTCTCAGCCCTTACGTTGAAGGAATGCTCAGCTGAAAGACAAGCAGGCGCGCAGGGGAGACCATAGAACTGACTGAGGCCAAGATCAATAAAGATCATGGAGATTCATGGAGTATCCGTTCAATAGTTAAGAGATGGGACGAAAGTAGCGATGTTGGTCGCACTGGTGCTTCAGACTGCTAAGCATTTGTCCAAGCCTTTTGCCATATCTTTTGCCACCCACCTGAAACCGTAGCCCCTGCAGGGCTCCTGCGACAGTGGCAGAGCTGCCACTTGCTGCTGACCAAGGAGGGTTCCGTTCATTGCTACGATGGAGCTGACACTTCGAGGAACAGCCCGGTTTGGTCAGGAAGTTCCCTGGCATCCTGGACGTGGGAGCAAAGGGATCACCGCTGGTGAACCACCGTGGTGCTTCAACCAGCACGCGTATTGTCTCATGACTTGAACTGACGACGGCATTTGGTCAGCTAGTACATGCTAGTTCTAAGCAATGCGGCTGATGCTCATTGGGAGGCTGATCTGAAAGATGCAACTCTCAGCAGATGGCTGTTGAACTCTGGTTCAGCTGGTTCGCAATGGCTATCGCTGGCTTCTTGGGGATCAGAATTTCTATGAACAGGTCAGGCAGTTAGTTCCTTCCCCTTTGGTAATTCCTTCCAAGAAAACGCTTGACCAGATTGTGCCCCGTTCGTTCGATAACCACTGATCTATTCAGATGTAGCTACACCGCAATGCCTACTGAGAAGTAGCTATAGAGAAGACCTAGATGGTGGTTTCGTAAAATGTGGTCACCGCCAAATCATCCTTGATATTAATCATATTGGTTATTGACAGCAATACACCAAACATAACTTTGGGGGTTCCCAAGTCCTGGCTTGAGAAGCACCCAGATGTGGATACTGCAATGGTATTACTAGTCGAGTCCCAGGTGAATCTACAGTGAAGAACTTGAAGAATACCTATCAGACCTCCTGACCCAATACTGAATCAGTAAGGCCTGATAAGCAGTGACCAAGGTCGGAAAAATCGTGGTTCATGCATGTAAATGCTTGGTTGCTACATGTGGTTACTACATTTGGTTACTGCTTGGTCACTGATTGGTTAGTAATAGTTGATAATGATCAATATTGATTAAACCCCAAAAGATGTAGCCTAAAGGTGTTGGGGAGGCTGATATCGGTAGTCGGGATTATTTGATTCACGGCACATGATGAGGATCATAAGAACAATATATTGATAATAACAATATAATAATAACCAAATAGTAAATAATAAAAATGATACAGTAATTAGAAATTATGAGTGATCATCACGCTGGCCGTGGCGTGGTACTCATTTTACTAGTTGTTGGGCTGCTTAGCCACAACTTGAAGTCACTTTTTCGTACCTTCATGGATCCTGGCAATCATATCGACCACAGCTTTGGTGAAAACAGCCAGTAAAATCGGGTACTCCAGGCATTGAAAACTCTGCACATCTCTGCGCTGGTCATGGACTGGTACTGTATGTGGGGATTTGAATCACTACCCCCCTTTTTTGGATGGTCGGTGGTTTGACATGACCTGTGACCCTCTGTGGTGCCATGTGGTGCCTAAGGACCAGCAGAGGGAACAGCTTCACTGCGAGTAGATGCACAGGCACGGACTATCAGTCTGTACCCAGCTCGCGAATGGCTGAAGCAGCGTTGGAGGCTCACTCTTCGACTTCCTTCTGAGGAGCAAGGGCACAGGTGCTAGTGGGATCATGTCGATTATGTATAGATATAGTTGTTGGATGTTGTTGATTGTATAGAAGATGAATTGATACTTTAAAAAAATCGAATGATCGTTGGTTGTCAAGGGTTGTTGGTTGTTAATGGTTATTGATTGAATCATGTTGGAGCTGTTCTCCGCTCCCCGCATAACCACGAGCACTAGACCCGCTTAACTCCCCTGGTGACGAGTGAGCCTTCGGCCCGGCCATAGTCCTCAACTTATCACCCCAAGCCTTGCTTTTGACCATGACCTAGGTGTGGTCAATAGGCCTAGGTCGCCATGGTCAAGTTGATCTATAGAAATTCTTAGATGAGAATGCCCGTGCCTTGACAGCCAGCCCCCGTGCAAGGATTGGTTACAACAGGGTGAAGGATCTCCATGTTTACCATCAAGAGCTGTCGTTTTCTGTGGGTCACCATGTGGATCCCATTCGGTGGAGACTTGTTGGGTGCGCCAGCAGGTGATCCGAGCAATGCTAGGTATGCACTTACTCTTCGTTACAATGCCAGTGTATTAGCATAAAATTGCCATGTTTTTTCACTAATACATCAACGGATGGTTGATAAACTCAACTTAGTTTAATAAGATACATCAACTGCTATCACTTGATAAAGTGGAAGCACATAGTACGAATCATCCGCAGTGCGGCTTATGAAGGAGAATCCATGATCAATAGATCACTCTTATGGTCAACCATCAGTGTACCATAATTGTTGTTGGGTATTCCTGTCAAATAATTAGCGGAATGTTTTCCGGAGTTGACAGATGGCTCATGAATTCGGGTTTGCTAGGTAACTTGTCTCCATCCTGGGGTCAGTGGAGGGCTGAGGTAGAAGTTCCAGTGAAAAAACCAGTCACTGGGTGATTTCAACCCCAAAAATGGGTCACCAAAAGTTCCAGATCCATTGAGAGGAGCTGACGGAATGGTTGCAGCTCCTTCAATCGCACCACTGGAGCTCCGGGCCACCTGATGCCGCACCTGATGCAGAGCATGATGAGCACGACATGCCGCCCGAAGGGCCCCTGCCAGTCGAGGAACAGGTTGAAGCTGACGTGGCAGCCGAGTGGCACGGCTTGGGTGGAGATGTGTGGCCAGGGAACGTCACTGCATTGGACCGCGCTTGACACCTGACTGGTGTTGCTGGGGGCAAGGGAACCAGCCCTGACTGGTGGCCTTTCACAGTATGGTGACGGTACCAAGGGATTGTGACGGGGTGACTTTTCCGAAGGGCCAGTCGTTAAACTGCCATGCCGCCATGCCTAGGATGATTGTTGAAACGTCAGTTCAGATCATCCAAGCAATGGGCACTGTTTGGCAACAGCCCTGTAGCATGGGTGTATTAACAGATTTCCGGAACATCAAAGCTCTCTTGGTGGGACTCCTATGCTTTCAACTCTGAACATAATGGCAGCTGCCAACCAGGTACCATGATTCCGGAGGTTTAATTTGCACGTTTTAAGGGCAGAATCTGATGGAACCTGCCACAATTGGGTCCCTGCAGTCAACAGTAAGAGAAACCAGTGATGATGATGATGATGATGATGATGATGATGATGATGATGATGATG
>VSDK01027616.1:144544-198874 GCA_009767595.1 Symbiodinium kawagutii
CTCAGCAGTCACTGTGGGTAATGCAGACTTAGGATCTCACCAACTAGTCACGATTACAGGTTCAGCAACCAGTAGTCACTGGATGATAATTAAACACCGCGAAGAAAAGTATTTCAGTAACCTCCCAGAAGACCATTGGAAGACCATTGGAAGACCATTGGAAGACCATTGGAAGATCATTGGAAGATCATTGGAAGACCATTGGGTACCAACTGAACATAAGAGGCAGCAAAAATTCGGCGCACAACTGCCTTGAACTCACAAGTGGATGGGCCTTGAGGTCATCGGAGAGTTGAATTGTTCACCCGTTTGCGCCAATCCGATCGCCATTTGGCTCGATGAGTCGATGAGTGTATATAGTACGTGTTTTACATACGTTTTAAGTTTTCACACGGACAGGTCCGTATCGCACTTCCGAAGCCATGATGCTTTTCGCATTCCTGGCTGCGAGTTGCTCGGCAATGATTGGTGCAAAAACTCAAACCATCTATTACTAAGCCTTAATGGTTGGGTTAACGGACCATCTCTTCCCAGTGGGCTGTCCATATTGGCGGACTTGGGTCAGACCGAGGTGTGGTTCACCGGGGGGGTTCCGGCTGCGTTCAAGTTTGGCGCGTATGACAAGCCATGATCCGGCGACTTATTCGCCAAATCAATTGGAACCAAGAACAATCATCAGTAGATGATGGCTATTATTGCAATCCCCGTCATTGAACATATCCTTGCCAGTCCACAATTTGGTGCCACTGTTTAGATGGGCCCTTGTCGCACACCGATCTGGTGTCCATGAGACTTGTGTGCCAACTGTTGCCATCCTGGTGGCCCGTTTGAGGCCCTGGGCCTTATGGGGAACTTGAGGGTCATCGCTGGGTGGTGGTCGCCCCTGGGTGATTGCCGTTTGGCAGATTTATACACCAACGAACCAACTTGCCACTGATTTCAACACCGCTGGCTGCATCCCCAACGAAATACAATGCACATTCGAATAAGGAAAACATCGTCAAACTTCAGCTGTTGTAGCAAGGATAGTTATCTTCTCCAACGCAAACCACCCATCAGTTTTTAATCAGCAGTTGATTTTTGATGTCACATATCTGTCATATATCAGTGGGTCAAGGCCCTGCACCCCTGGCGAACACACCCCAAATGACAAAACCAGTTTTTGTTGCGATGTTCATTTGCCTCTTTTTTGCGTGTTTGAATATGGTTGGTATATCCCATATTCTTGTCGGTTATTATCACTAGCTTTATGAACCATGAACCATGAACCATGAGTAAGCACTGGTTATTGATTATTACTGTATAACTATTACAATGCCATTATTCACCGTCCTTTTTGGCTACAAGTTGCTGTAATGATTGGAGGGTTAAGGACCATCATCACTAGTGGTTGATATTCAGCAGCAACCATGGTTAAGCAAACATCACAGCTGGTCAATCAATCACCTGTTGCAGTTGCCAACTGAAGGATGGGGCCTGGTGCCGGCCGCAGCCCCTCAGCCTTTTCGGGGTGTCTTCAACAACGTTGGTGGTGTAACAGGTACTGATGCATGGATCACTATGGGCATTTCCTCATGGGTTTATACTGACAAGATATTTTTTAAAGGCCACACGTGCCATATGCTTATAGACACAACATATGCTTGGGAAGCATCTATGAGGATGCATGGGATGAATGGGTAACAACGTATACCCTCACATAGGTATAACCAGATGCCTTTTTAATCTTGCTCAAAGGGGGTTACTTTAACAAAGAAATTTGTTGCAAGGTTTTTGCAGGGTCCTAGATCGGCCATCGCCGCTGGACATACGGAAATACAAACTCAGTATCCGCTATCATCATGGAAACCATGATCAACAATCACCAACCATCATTAGCCAACATCAACGGACATTTTCCATCATTGGCGAACATCAACAAACATTATCAATCATTGGCCAACATTAATCAACATTTTCCGTCATTAGTCAACATCAACAAACATGATCAATCATTAGCCAACTTAATCAACATGTTCCATCATTATCAATATTAATCAATATTTTCCATCATTAGCAGTCATTAATCATCATTTTCCATCATTAGCCATCATTAATCAACATCATCCATCATAGCCAACATTGATCAACATTTTCCATCATCGTTGATATTAATCAATATTTTCCATCATTAACAATCATTAATCAACATCATCCATCATAGCCGACATTAATCATCATTTCTCATCATCAGCCGACATGAATCAACATTTTCAGTCATTAGCCAACATCAACAAGCATGATCAATCATTAGCCCAACATTAGTCAACATTATCCATCATTAGCCAACATCAAACAACATTATCATTTTCCAACATTCATCAACATGATCCATTATTAGCCATCACGATCAATCATTAGCCATTATTCAGTACCAGGAACCATGATTAACTATGATCTATGATCACCATACCTAATGGTAATAATGATGTCTAATGATTTGTGCTATGATCATAGATCACTTGTAATCACTAGGAATCATAGTTAACAACCATATGACCATAGATCATAGTTACAGGGTGCATTAACAACCATGGTCTGCATCCTGTAACAAGCTGATCTATGATCACTGCCCACTTTCCCAGAGGCTGGGCGACCTTGAGCGGCGCACATGTGCCGGAACGGGATCCCAGGGTTCCGCAGGGTTCCGCATGGGATGCGTACGGCGACGTCATGACACGGTTCAATGATGAAGCTAGCCTGGAAGCTAGTTGAATCATGTTGAATCACGAGTTTTTATAGGTAACTGGTGAGTATTTAGTTGAATTTAGTTTGGTAACTAGCTGGTAACTTGTGATTAAAAACTTGTGAATGATGGAGCTAGCCTACTGAATTTGCCTCTTCCAGGTCCGCTGAGTTACAGAGAATGGAGAGTAATTGGATTTTCATGATGGAAAATAGTAATTGGAGAGGTCATATGAGTTGAGAATAGTTGATAATGGTTCATGATGAAAACAGAACATAATAATGGTTGACTGTAGTCGATGGTTGGTAAGAGGTAAGTTGATAGTAACAGGTTGACAATCTTGGTGGTTGAATGTTAGGAATGCTAAAGAGATTAGCTGATAGTTACTTCTACTTAAAGGTGACAGAAAGTTAGCGTCCTGAGTGATATTCATAGTAGTTTGCAAAAAGTAACTGTAGTTGATTGTCAGGTATGAGTTGTCACTGGTTGAGAAACAATCATCAACAGCGAGTTGATATTTATTGGTTAAACAATGGTTGGTATTCTGATGCATCATTTTTCACTCTTCCATCAAGATGGATAACTTCCATTCAATAGGTAATTATCCCCCGGAAGAACCTCAATATGATGCCTGGATATACGATACATAATGTTATTTAAGTACCCACAGCACTGCCTTATACATATGAATTAAAACCCACCGTTGTTGATGCGTCAACGCCAATACACAACTTTGCCATGAAATAGATCCGACACTGTTAAGGATGTTCTTGCTGTGATTGTTCCTTTGCACTGGCGCTGGATCTATATGTGTTTGAATAACCTAATACTAGATATAAAGTGAGTACAATATAATCATTTGAATCGATTAATCGGTTCTAATACATTGAACAAATAAATCTACATTGGATTCTATATCCTGTAATATTAGCATAACCTAATTCAGTATAACCTTGGGTAGCCCCAGGATCCAAGTGTCAACAACGGTTTTTTTGGTTCGTGATGATTGGTACTACGTGGTTTGCTTTCTCGGTCCAGAGCCACCTCATGACCACCAATTCAGCCATCGCTGGTGTAGTTGGTAATTGATTTAACATAATACAGGGGTTTCTCAAAACTGGGAACCCCAAAAAAGGTTGGTTGATTATGGTTGATTACTTGAACTGACTTAAATCGGATGATTTGAGGCTGCCTCCCAGCTATTAAGAAACCATCAGATGGTTCTCTGTTTGAGATTTGCTAGGGTTTACTGCTGGCAGTGCATATAGAGCTCTACGCTTCCAGTTATCACTGTAGTGGGTAACCAACCCCCAACAACAATGGTAGAAACCATTTGGATACCTACTATAATGGTACAGTAACTGGACGCATAGGGAAGGGTATATACCGGATGGTGGCAAACAACATTGGCCTGCCAAG
The DNA here is from genome assembly GCA_009767595.1 of Symbiodinium kawagutii. Classification (NCBI taxonomy): domain Eukaryota; class Dinophyceae; order Suessiales; family Symbiodiniaceae; genus Symbiodinium; species Symbiodinium kawagutii. Next base: position 148,689 of record VSDK01027616.1, read on the forward strand.
AGACTAGCCATTGTCGGCGGCACAGAGTTTGCACGATGGTTCAATCATGTAGTTCAGACGACGTCGCCAGATTGGTACAGGCGCCACGTAGGACAAAGATAGCATGTTGCACCCCCCATACCCCATCCTAATCTGCAAACTCTCGGCTGATCCATTTGACAGCACCTGGAGACTTTCATCATTTGGGGGCTAGTAACACCACTTATAATCTATCTTAATCTCAGTTTCATCCTTTGGGGACTAGATGTAACTAGATGTCACTAAATGGTGTCATGTAGCCAATGCAATCTAGTTTCTTCGGTGTCATTAATGTCCCTTACATTATCCAAGCCCTCTCCGGTTGATCACAGGGCTTCCACCAGATGGCTTTGTTGGCGATCGTCATTCAGTGCTATGAAATTTAGATACATTTAGCCCATCTATGGGAGTACCATGGAATGCTTACTTCAGCATCGCCGGGTCACTTGTCTATACTTATAAGTTACTTATTTCTATTTATCTAGTTATTTCAAATAGTAGTAACCAAGCTTATTCAATAGTTTTGGCGGCCACCATTTCTCGTATCCTCCACTTCTGTCATGACCATCGTTGACGCCGAGGATTCTCAAGCTATTTGCTCCTTTGATGGCTCTTGTACTGAGTCACAGATGGATGAAGTGGCACACCTACAGAGACTCGGACAAGCCGTTACAAGATCGACATGGGTTTGTCAACAGCTATAGTCTATAGTGTATATCCTGGCTGGCAATGTTCAGAAGCAATGTAGTAACTTGATGTTTCAACTTTGGAGTTTGTGCTTCAAGAACCTACAACGTGCCCACGTTCTCACGTGCTCAAGTCATCAAGAGTCAAGTCCGAGAAAGCCGCTCAGGACCGACAAGAAGCAGAATCTGGACTCCGACTCTTTGAAACCCAAGAAGAAGAAGAAAGGATGCAAAAAAGGCAAAGGCAAGTGCGGAAGGAGAGGACGTCGAAATCCAAAGCCTCCAAAGCCAGAAGAAGAAAAAGAAGAAGAGGAGGAGGACGAGGAGGTCGAGAAGGAGGAGGACGAGGAGGTCGAGAAGGAGGAGGACGAGGACGAGGAAGTCAAGAAGGAAGAAGACGAGGAGGGGAAAGAGGAGCAGGAGGTGGACAAGGATTGATGACCAACCCTTTGAAGCCATCAACCATCAACCACTGACCAAGCCCCAGCGGTTGCCCGAGATTTCAAATTTCGCGCGGTGTGAAACAAGCTGCAGATGTCCGTGAAGCAGAGATGGAGCCTGGTGTACAGTGGACCCAGATCTCAGCAACCAGTCACTGGTAATGAATGCAAACTTAGGACGATAAACTCAGCGACAGTGAAGAAATAGCTTTCAGTCTCCTGAAGACCATTGGTCACACATAAAAGGTGCAAAATGCATTGTTCATATCCGGTTGATTGGGCCACGAACGAAGTCACTTACTGTGGAGCCGCCCTGTCAATTGCAGCCTGTTGGCGACGTGGGGGCTCGAGGGAAAGGTCGTCAAAGTGTTCACCATGGAACAGCAAATTTTATTAGTGTAGTCAAAAAACCTATAGTTACTGGATGTTACTGGATGTTACTGGTTCATTGAGAAGGGTGTTTCTCAAAAAAGGGGGTGCCCCCAAATAATAATCCGTTACTAACCATTGAAAGTAGTAAACGATCCATGACTTGGGGGTCCCCCATTCTGAGAAAGCAGCATATGGACGTCAAAAACTTGCACATTTCAGGGTGATTTCAATCGCGGGACCCCTGAAAGGTTGGCCCACAGCTTTGCCATCGACTCATCCCCAAGAAGGGGCAAATCCATAGGCGGTACCGTGTGGTACGCATGAACATCCCTGACACCCAACAGGTAGTTAACTGTTAGGAGGGCGATCTCATGACATCGCCTACCGTTTGGGTGATCATCCTTGCGAGTTCTGGCGTTTGAAAGTACCCACCCTGTGGGACAATCAGTGAACCCATCGAACCAATCCTCAACATTTAAAGATAATAAGCATTAGTATGAAATAACTAACCAGTATTGGGAATGAATAAGCATTACAATGAACCTTCTTGGGAGTTCAATGACCTTAATTAAGCAATAGAGCAACTATGAAGAGAATCGCCAGTCACAGCCATGACTGCTTTTTGGATTCGGAAATGAGGCGATCCTCAAACAGTTCCGTTGAACAAATCCGACGCACGCTATCATTTTGATTCTGGTTTGATGGTGCCGCCGTGGTTGGCAGGATATACATGTATTTTTTGGTCCAGTAGGGACGTTCATGCCTATTTTGTTTGAACCAGCAACATATGGCTATGGGTCAATATTGATCAACCAACTAATGGAGGATTTCCACCAACAAAACAAGGGAAAACAATGGTTAATGATGGGGAACCAGGGGTACGGGGTTTTGACCATTTTTGACCCACTGCCATATTTCGCACCTCACTTTCACTCACTGCTTACGGGACTTTCCCAATGATTCCTTTTAACTGCCGCACTTTGATCCAATGACCCTCGGCAAGGCCGACTGAGTGTGCGACTGCCGCGACTGCAAAGTCTTCGGGTCTTCGCGTTAATTGGAGAAAAGGGAGGTTGCAGCAGCGCATCTTCATGCATTTTCTAAGCAGTGGGAGATCCATCCACATGAAACATCATAAAACCATCCACATCCATCTGCAATCTTACCATAAGCCAGCGAGTTAGCGGGGTACTTGCAAATATGGATGGTTTAGCTGATGACTTGTTCTTGATTGTGTTGGGTATTGGGAAGGTGTCTTGGCATTGAGGTATCACGAAAAAAGGTAACAAAGGGGAAAAACAGGTTTTTGAGATATGTGACCTTTGGGATTTGTTCCTTTTTTTGATCTTCAGGGATCTCCAGCACAATGTGATGACATACTTGCCCGTGAAGCCATGTTCACCGGTTTTTGCTGTTGCGTTCCAACTTTTGTGACGGAAATTGCCGGAAGTGTGACGGAAATTCCCGGAATTGTAACAGAAATTCCCGGAAACCAGATTTGCAAAATACCATCCCACAATTGTACCTTTTTTTCCTGGAAGATTCTGCCAAATCATATTTGTTACTCTTTTCTGATTTGTTCCTGTTTTTTGGCTTTGTTATTAAAACACATTATAATACCCAGAGAAATCCTTTGCTACCAAAAAAGCAACACTTGGTTGATCTAGGTACATAATACAGACCGACCTTGACAAAGGTGCTTTTATAGCTACAATCCAACCAGTATGGGATATGAATCTCAGAGGGTGATCCATGTAGCTACTCAGGTGCTGTGGACTTGACATGGCTCGAAGCTTTCGAAGACGTGAAATCACAAGGATCAACTTAGACTTTGACCAAGGAGAGATGTCATCACCAGGTCATCATGCTTCACCATCAACACCATCAACACCATCAACAAACCAGACACCTATCAAGCCATACATTCCTGAACTTTAGATGCCCTACAGGCAGGACTGCAGGTGTGTTGACAAGCGTACTTTGGGCATGTACATGCTAGATGCACATATCGACATGCCAGGTCAAATCAAATCCTAAGGTAGGTGAAGTGCACGAGGCTATGCTGGAGGCCTGTCGGAGCCAGGTACCTAACTGTGTTGATTTTCTCGGTGCGTAGAATGAGAAAACCATCATGGACAAAAGCATCATGGGTCGAGCCAGGTCACCAGGTGAAAATCATAGTGGCCTTTAGTCCGTTCTCCTTCCATTGACGGGTTTTGGATGACCCCACCTGACAATAACAAGATACATCACATGTCCGCAGATCTGCCTTGATCGGCCAGGCTGGGTCCCCGCTGGGTTGGCTTGGTTGGTTGGATGCGAACCAAAAACAGGACCCGTAACCTAGCATAACCTAGCAACAACCCATGGTTGGTTGCTACTGACCGACGATGGGTCGCTTAGTATCACCACTGACTCAGCCTATGCCATCGATATCAATGAATTTGGCTCCCCTGCCCCGTTTGAAGTTCGCATTTGGTCATATCAGTCGTAAGCTGTGTCAAGGACAACCAGTTGCTCAGATGTGGAGGTGCCAACACAAATTGCCGTGAGAAACCAACCCAGTGAACCAGAGTTGGGCACTGGCATCAGTGCTTCAGGACTTGATCTCTAATTGGGTTTTCTCTACAACAAGCATGGCTTTCATATCTACATATTTGTGCACTGAATGTGTACAGGATTCTACATGTATAATGTTCTGTTTGGTGGCTGTAAACATGTTTATTATCCCTTGTAATTATTGACAAATGGTTGGTTGACTAATATTGTTTTCACAGGGGTTGAAACCACCAACCATGCTCTTTCCCGTGCTCTTTTCGATGTCGCGTAGGAGGCAGGCGTCCTACACGCAAGTAGACCAAGCCACTACAGTGCCCAGTCAGCAACAACCGTAAAATCACACCCCTTATGTAAATCAGATTGAACCCGAACCTGGCGGCCCACAACAGCAAAGATAGCTTCATCAACCTTCGCCACACGATCAGCCGACCAACGTAATCTGAAACAATTGAACTGTTTGATCATTGAAGTACCACAGGGCCGAATGTAGCGCACGGGCACTGTGTAGCCGGCCGCTTGCCAAAGCTGAGTCAAAAGCCGATTGAAACCACCAACCAGTGTTTACATATATATATATATATACATACATTTACATATACATATATATATATATTTACATACATATTTATATATATGTATATATATATATATTCATACATCTATATAATATGATGAATGTATATATGATTATATGGAACCTTGTTTTGCAATGCCTCGTTGCCAACCGATGCATGTTTGCATTGCCCCAGAATGCAGATACCATAGTAACGAAATTATGTCATGTGCTTATCGTTCATAGCCATGGTAGGATCAGTCGCGCAAGGCAGATGACGGAGCGGCTTTTGTCGGGAGCGGCAATGTTGGGGTGCGCCGCAGCATGCCGCAGCATGAGCGTCGCAGTGACATGCCGAAGCTGTGGATACGGCTGCACATACTTGGGATTTTTGAGGTTATCCTGGTGATTTGTGGATATATACAGTACCCAATGCCATCCAGAGATAGATAGTAATCAGTTAGTTACATACACAACATGAGCTAGGGACTACAACATATCTGTTCATATGATAAGCACTGTATGTAGATTTGCGTGTATCAAGATGTGGGTAGGTAGATCTTTGGATAGATAGAAAGAAAGATAGATAGAAAGATAGATAGATGATAGATGATATTCACACACGTATTGCACACCTACTAACATATCTATGCACATTGATATAGATATGTCAATCGCTTGCTTCAATAGGATGAAGCCAGCCAATGGTGTTAACTTTTGCAAATAGGGTAGTTCGGCCTTAACTCAGACATGAGACGCTTGGATGTGTTAACCAATTTTTCTGCAACCCTGATACGCGTCTTCAGGAAGAGGAAACAACTGAAGAACACATATTGAGATCATAATGGAAACATTTCTGTGAGAGTTGGGGCAAGTTGGTGAAAGTTGGTGAATGTTGGTGAAAGTTGGTGAATTGGGTGCAAGCTGGTGCAAGTTAGTGAAAAAGTGGCGCAAGTTGGTGAATTCGGTGCAAGTTGGTGCAAGTTGGTGAAAGTTGGTGAAAGTTGGTGAATTCGGTGGAGGTTGGTGCAAGCAACTTGGTGAAAGTTGGTGAATTCGGTGGAAATTGGTGAAGTTGGTGAAAGTTGGTGAATTCGGTGGAAGTTGGTGAAAGTTGGTGAAAGTTGGTGAATTCGATGGAAGTTGGTGAAAGTTGGTGAAAGTTGGTGAAAGTTGGTGAAATGGCACTTCAATATGTGTTTTTCATGTAAAAATGCACTCTCAATATGATTTTTCTCGGTGAATTTGCAAGACAATATGTGTTTTTGCGGATGCCAAAACATCACTTGGTGACAGTTGGTGAAAGTTGGTGAAAGTTGGTGAAAGTTGGTGGAAGTTGGTGAAAGTTGGTGAAAGTTGGTGAATTCGGTGGAAGTTGGTGAAAGTTGGTGAAAGTTGGTGAATTCGGTGGAAGTTGGTGAAAGTTGGCGAAAGTTGGTGAAAGTTGGTGAATTCGGTGCGAGTTGGTGAAAGTTGGTGAAAGTTGGTGAATTCGGTAGAAGTTGGTGAAAGCTGGTGAAAGTTGGTGGAAGTTGGTGAAAGTGGGTGAAAGTTGGCGCAAGTTGGTGAATTCGGTGCAAGTTGGTGAAAGTTGGTGAAAGTTGGTGAAAGTTGGTGAAAGTTGGTGAAATGGCACTTCAATATGTGTTTTTCATGTAAAAATGCACTCTCAATATGATTTTTCTCGGTGAATTTGCAAGACAATATGTGTTTTTGCGGATGCAAAAACATCACTTGGTGACAGTTGGTGAAAGTTGGTGAATTCGGTGCGAGTTGGTGAAAGTTGGTGAATTCGGTAGAAGTTGGTGAAAGCTGGTGAAAGTTGGTGAAAGTTGGTGAATTCGGTGGAGGTTGGTGCAAGCAACTTGGTGAAAGTTGGTGAATTCGGTGGAGGTTGGTGCAAGCAACTTGGTGAAAGTTGGTGAATTCGGTGGAAGTTGGTGAAAGTTGGTGAAAGTTGGTGCATTCGGTGGAAGTTGGTGAAAGTTGGTGAAAGTTGGTGAATTTAAGAACTTTTAATTAGTCAGTAAGCAGCATTGGGCACGGCTTGTGACCTTCGCGGGTCGAACACAACACAATGTGTTTTTGCAACAATGTTTCTTATCAGCTTATTATGGATGTATATGGATGTTGAACTTTTGGCTACTCGCAATCGCAAATGGTTTTATTGATTTCAAAAGATCAATCATGACGCATGATGTGGTTTGAATTGATTCAACGAGTTCTGTGTGGGCCCATGTGGGCCCAATGGTTCTTATCCGAATAGCTGCAGCAGCGTCCGCTAACTTATGAAGCCGAAACGCCCGAAACATGTGTTTTCAGCTCAGTCCAAATGGAAAAACATCAAGAAGTGTTAGTGCACGATGGGGAAAAGAGTGTGAACACTTAATGAGCATTTGCTTGGTAGGAACATGCTGAAAACACATATTGACATCCCACAACGGTGATTTGCAAAAGTTAACAGCCAATGGGGGACAAAAAGAGGAGAACGACACATCATCACCAGTGATGCGATGAACCCAACATTGTAACAAACACTTCCAGAAGGCATGCGCATTTTATATAGCCTTGAGTAGAGGCCAAATGTTACTTGACTGTGAGTCTCTGGTGCATCATCCATGAGATTCACGTTCCATTGAGATTCATGCTGGTGATTGTTCATGATTGTTTCTTCAATCAATTGTCAAGGATGATTTATTGTCATGAACTGCCCTGAAACAGCCAGATCGTTCGACCTTCGGTTGGTAAAAAAGTCACGATCCAGTCACTATTGTGATAATGTCAATCATGTTGCTTAAGATAGAATTATCAATAACTTATAGGTACCGATAACATACCCACATATTGGTAGTATATGTTTGATGTTGATCGGGATGGCTACCAATGACTTAAATGCTGTGATTTTTACCCCACGATCACCAGAGTCCAGATCAAGGCAACGCCAGACATTGGATGGTCATCCCATGATCCACAGGTTGGCAGGTTTCCTACTAAATTGGACTCCTGCTAAACGTGTAAAGTATCCAAACATTTCTTTCTAAAATGGTTATTGAAGATATTTGGCACCTAGAAGCAACTCCTACAGCCATCCACGACAACGAAGCTTTGCTCATCCGTTTCTTTGGCGCTGTTGTGGTCCAGAGCATTGACGGCTCCAACCTGTTGTGAGGTCACTTTCACATCGGTGTCCAGTTATGACATGTGATGAGTCAGCTGTCCACTCATGAGTCGCTTGAAATTTGCCCGCCTTGTGGCGTAGTTCGCTGATAGATCGTTGACTCAGTCGCCATGGAAGTGCAGTTAGCAGATGGATTTGCCAAGCTCTTTGGATGCTGGGGCCTTAACAAGGCCTTCATGAGGAGCTGATGAATCGCACCCACCAACGAAGCAAGGGAAGACATCCAAGATGGTTGATGTATCAAAAGCAACTGAGCCTTGCACATGTGGGTTTGATCTTGAATAGTTTTGAACCTTCTACTCTCTCTCTCTCTCTATCTCCTTTTCTCTCCTTATGTTTGCCTAGTTTTATTATAGGTTGCCAGCAGGACCATGTGATTATTTTGAGGTCGATAAGTCTTTGCCCATCATTGGAATTCTTCAAGCAAATCATTGTCTTTTGGCACAGGTATGGTCATTTGCCAAGATGGTTCTGGTTCCAATGCGAGTCACTTCCAAATCCTTTCCAACAGCATCGAACGTGAAAGATGGCAGTGGATGCTGTAGCTGCTATGTGAAAATGCGCTATGCCACCGTTGCCGTGAGTGGGGAATTCTTAGGGGCGTTCTCTGGGCAAATCTGCTGTCAACTGCTGTCATGCTAAGCCGCTTGCTGCGCAGGAATTGGTTCCACCAGAACTTGCCGGATGAAGAGATGCGTGACATCCCCCAGCCCTGGAACGAAATGCAGCTGCACATCAGCTTCAAGTTTGCACAGGTGCCCCCGAAGCAAGGGGGGTGGGCGGTGCCAAGATGGGGCCAAGCCAAGACAGTCTGGAGGAGAGTTGGTTGTCCAGAGCTTGAATCTAGACAGTTGCATCGTAGGACCCTGCTGTGACGGTTAGGCCATGAGCAGTTTTATGACTTTTTGATCGAGAAATTCCAGGCTTCCCACGATAGTCAATTGCCAAAGGCTGTTTCAACAGGGGACGAAGCCAAGATAAGGATTCTGCTAAACGTTTTGAATTTGTTGACTCGGCTCTTGATAGTCCAATTTTGAAAATGTTGACGCCATTTGCCACCCTTTGTCCGTGTCGTCGCTGAGCATCGTTTCACATTGTTTCTACAGCAGCTGAATACATTTGGGTGTTTCTCAAAATTGGGGTACCCCCAAATCATCCACTATCAACCATTTACAGTAATAAACCAACCATCTTTTGGGGTCTCCTATTTTGAGAAACCACCATTTTCGTCCCAACAATCATTTGGTCATTTCGTCGCACTCCAGGGACAGCAGCTTTGGTGACCGAATGACCTGCGCTTTGACTGTATCACTGTACGGCTGTGGGTCAGTTCACCCGACGTACTCCTGGGTCCCCGACGATGAACCACGGTTTTCCCTACTATTATTGCTGCTTAGTATCCCTCATGATCCCCCATGATTAGTTGGTTAATGTCGACCCATAGCCGTATCACCATGAAACCAAGCTGCGAAAAAAACAACCGGCGAAACCACCAGATCTCATTGTGTCTGACGCAGGCATTTTCCGTGATTGGTCTTGGCATAGGCCTGGGGGAAGGATCTGGGGCTTGAACAAGCTGTTCATGGACAAATCCAATGTCTGGATGGTTTTTCGCAGCACCGCAGCTGTTTCGCCAAACCGTCAACCATTCTTCTGGATCCTTCAGTTGTTTAGCTCATGATTCGTTTGCTTTGAAAAAAATACTGCGACAAATGGTTGGTTGACGAAGATTTTTGAAAGGGGTGCTTCAACCACCAACCACTAATATTCTGTGGGTATCTCTCAGGTATTTCTTAGGTATTTCTCAATGAAAGGGGTGATTCAACCACCACCGATGTAGCTTTCCTGGGAGGTCTGCTGGTAACGCGCAAGCCCAACCGCTACCGGAAGATCGGCCAAGCTGCTCTACTTGGGGGTTGCCTTGGGGCAGGTCCCGTGGCCTTTGCAGCCTGGAACCTTGGCAAGCGAGCCGTGGTGAGCTGATAGCTGTCAGCTGTGCTCATCTGATGATATTATGATGTAATTTATATGAAATAATATGATAACAAATGATATTAATATGAAATGACTTGAGGTCATATCATGATATATAGTAATTGAAATGATATGATATCAAATGATATCAAATCATAGTTAGTAGTACTTTGATGCAGTACAAGGCGGGGCCTCCTAGTCGTAACTTGGTTTGAAAGCTTTTTGACTATAGTAAAGATATCTACCATGACTAGTAGTAGCCCTGGTTATGTTCAGTGTGTTGTATCTCGTCCTGCTGGAAGTGCGGTGATGAGGCACTTCAGGAGTTCCACCTTATCCGAGGAGGACATTTACGTTCCCTGGCAGAATTCGTCCATTCCTTGGTGTTTCTCAAGCTATAGGAACCCCCAACTTATGGTGGGTTTCTACTACAAATGTTTCACAAACTGGATGATAACCGGGGGTACCCCAAACAGACTTCAGGAAACATCCTGTGTTGCACGATGTTGCGGTCTTCGCCAAGGATAGAGCCTATCGCCTGAGATACAACCGCAACCAGATCCGCGTGGATCAAGCGTACGAAGCTGGAAGTCAGTTGGGTTTGCTGGGTGGCCTCATCGTGTCTCGAGGAGCGCTGGCTGCCGCTTCGAAATATCCGTGTTGTATGTGGTGGTTTCTTAAGCGAGTTTGGGGACCCCCAAAGTTATGGTTGGAGTTTATTCTAGTTTATTGCTATATCTTATATATCAATATTGTTACTACAAACAGTCAACGATTTCGATGATAACTTGGGGTACCATTGAGAAACCACCAGATATAGAGGTTCCTCTCCGAGCTGCAACATGTTCGTTGTCATGGGAATTGAATACGAACATCTCTTGGCAAGAAAGAAACACGTTTCCTTAACACAGTTCGACACGCCTTTGCTTTGATTGTTTTCATGCGAGTCATGAGTGGTTGATTAATCTTTGCCAGTACATTATGCACGTTTGTTGTTGCTGTTTTCACATCCGGGGATGGGTGTTTGAACTTCTCACAGAAGGCAATGTGCTGCAGGGCTCTGTGTGTAAGAAATGTTCCGACTTGTTGATTAATCCGCGGACTGGTCGATTGTAAGTCAGCGGACAGTTTCACAACAAGCCTTCGTACGTGATGCTTGCAGGTAGCGTGGGTTCATGATTATAGTTCATCGCCAACCAGCTAGTATGATGATTCATATGGTTCATGTTCATAGTCGATATACAGCTAATCCTGCAGAAGCTTCAGGGGAACTTCAACGGTCCCCGTGCCCCTGATTGGTTCCAAGTGGAAAACTCCTATCCAACTCGCAACGCGTAAGCCATAGCGCCATGCTTTTTGCTGGTGATTCCTTCGGGTGTTTCCTGGATTGGTGTTTCTCCAAAGGGTTGTTTTCCGTATGATGCTTCCCTGTTAAACTATGCACATCATTGTACATCTACACATACACATACACATATTACATACATATTATGTATGCAGTAAATATTCTCAAGATATTCCCAAGATTCGAAGAGTTCTGGATGTTGCTCTTGAGCATGGCGATTTCCGAATCTTGGTGACACAATTGTTTCATGGCACACGGCACTGTGGGAATCCATGGAATCCAAAGAATCAGTATGGGTAGAAAGGTAGACTCCGATCAAAGCTTGATGCAGGTTGTGATTTGTAATGCTCCCACTACAGTGATTGTACTCATTTGTATCTCCTGATGTATGGGTGCATTTAGTAATAGGAGATATAGGGATTATGTGTCAATGTTTGCATGAAAAATTGCACGTTATGAGAATCAATATTTCCATGATCAGGGTCATACAATGTCACATATGTGTCTTTGTAAAGCGGTGTTTGTCAAGCATTTGCAATCCATCACAATCTTTGACATGACTTGCCAGTCAGGCAGCCTGGCAGCGGCATTGGCAGATGCTGGTTTGGTCGGGGTGGCTGGAATGTTGGGATCCGTAGCATACATTGCGTACGCGAAGCCAGATAAGCTGAAATGGACCTGATTCGGAGTAATGCTGCGCTGGCTGTTCTTGGCGAGCGTTCTTTGTTGATATTGCCTTGTGTAGCTTGAGGTTTGTGTCGGCTGGTGACTTTGTCCCCAGTGATAAATCCTGTGACCGGAGACAACAGAAAGCTTGCCAAGGCGGTCGCCATTTTAATAGGTACCTTGTTGTGCGGTATTGCATGACAACTCTTCCAGGGAGATAGGATGACTGCCGCGCCTTCCACAAGTGAAGTGTCATCTTGAAAAGCTTCTTCTTTGGCCTCGTTTCTGTATAGTCCTCAGAATTGTGAATGTTCCAAGAGGATAGTTCCAAAATGTTCCAAATCAAGCAAAGCTCCAATGGGTTGACCGTGGGACCCCTCATTTCTCTCAAGTTCTTCCAACTTCTGCACATTTTTGAAGAAGCACAGCTTGGTGGACACAGAATCTTGGGCCGGGCTAGAGGCTAGCACAGCGAACGCGACCCCTCCTCAGCGGCAAACAGGAAAAAGTTGCCACGCGACCCCTCAGGGGTCAGGACCAAGGCTTGGACCAAGGAGAGGCACATGGTGCTTTTGGAAGGCCTTCTGAGCTTACAAAGCAGATGGCCTTCTGAGCTCCTGGCCATGTATTAGTTGCATTTGGATACATTTGTTTAGTGTTTCTCAAAATGGGGGACCCCAAGAATGAATTGTTAATGGCTGTATAGAATCGTGGAAATGGTTCAGATTGGAAGAGAACTGTTTGTTGCTATAACTATATTCATGGTTCATATTGGATGATTGGGGCCCCCATTTCCATATTGGATGATTGGGCCTTCCCTATTTGTAGAAACCACTTGGTCGTGACAGACCAGTGCTGTGTCCCCCGCCAGGGAGTCTCCTGACCCCAACTGGGTGGACCACTTCTCCAAATACATCCTGGCGCAGGACGCTTCTGGGCGTGCGCTTGCTGTATCCTTTGATGATGTTTGATAGATGTTTGCTTGAGAAGTGGCCCAAAATCGACCAAGAAATCGATGTCATCAATTTGTTTGGAGCTTTAAATGCTTCGAGTTTCAGCGCGTTTCTGCCAAAAAGTTGTCCAAAAAGATGGAAGGAAACGTTGAATTTCACATGTTCCAAGCAAGCTGTCCCCTCTCCGAAGCTCGCTCAACGATGCGAGGACTACGACAACGCCCGTGAAGTCCTTCGGGGAGCCATCTCAAAGGGTGGGGTGAGGGCGGCCATGGATCATCGGTGTCCCAGAAACGGCCGTGTTTCTCAAGCCAGGTCGACCGTTCATAGACCCCTAAAATTGTGGGTTTATTACCAAGAAATGATTGATATTTGATGAAAACCGGGGTTCCCCCATTTCGAGAAACCACCAAATGGTGGATGGGAACATCTCCAGGACGCCCCTAATACTTGTTGGTTGAAACAATGGTCATAGATGAGTGTTTGATAACGGATTCTTGGTGTTTACAGTAAATTTTACGGTAAATCATTGGTTCAGTGAACCATGATGCATCACGAATGAATGATACTTGTCAATTTCAGTCATGGTCAAACAAGAGTGACTAGCACAAAGATGCACCAAGTTGAAATGCCGATAGGTACTGCACATACGATGCAAAACTCGTGACTGCCATTCCAAACATGCGTTCTAGTCAAGATGCCGGGATCTTTCCCCTCACATAATTTTAAGGTGCTTCACAACGCATAGCAATGATAATACCTGAAGTAATCAGCAATCATGAGGTGGCTGTGGGTCAGTTCACCCGGCTAGTCCCCCTGGTTCCCCTGTCATGAACCGTTGGCTTCTCGATGACTTTGTTGGGTATTTATCCCCCATGAAATTGGTTGGTTAACTGCTTGACCCACAGCCAGGAGTGATCCACTGGTCCCATGACTCGCGCCAGGCGTGAGCAGTTCCTTGGCGGAGCAGTACGCCAAGGTGGGCAACCGCAGCCGCCGGCAGCCGTTCACTGTACGCAGCTGAAAAGCATCTGAAGCGATGGTAGATGGCCCAGGAAAACTATGGAAAATATTAGGTTAACTAATGAGTGTCAATGAAAGGATGAATGGTTTTTGACGATTAATGATTGAACGATGATTGATGGTTGATGATTTGATGGTGATTGATGGTTAATTATTGCTGGTTCAGGATGTTGTCAATGGTTTAATGATGATGAATGGTTAGGGTTGACATTGTTAGATCTGGTTAATTACAGTATTATGTTAAGCTACGGTTGACATTATCAATGGTGAATGATTAATGGTTGATTAATGATGATTTATGACTCATAAATAAATGTGGTCTATATTATGAGATATAGTTGATATGCTTGCATGATTAATGTTTAGTGATTGTTGGCTTGTGGTTGAATATGGTCTGTACATGGTTGATGTGACTAAGTTTGGTTATCTATGGTGAATATATGGTGAACTATGGCTCATTAACGTCATGTTTAATACAATTAAGCATTTCCATTTCCATATATGGTTGATGAGTGATACTGGATAATGGACTTGATATTTTTTTGCACTATTGCTTTTATCCATTATGAGTATTTCTCAGAATAGGGGACCCCCAAAATGTATGGTTTATTATTCAAAATTGATAAGAAGGATGATTTGGGGGCACCGGGGTACCCCAATTGTTGAGAAACCACCATATGATGTATATGTGTTTGTAGCTTCCGTAATATCGTTCTTACCAACAATTGCCTCTATATCCATGACAATTGTTTTTTGTCCATCAATTATCAGTAATCACAGTCCATTATTGAACGTCAACCATTCTTGACCCTATACAAGTAAGTGATCATTATTATAGCCATGATTACTTGCAACAAAATGAACCTTGAATCATCAGTAGCAACCATAAATCAAGATTTGCCAATATTATTCGTATGGTTAGGTTTTTTGTTGCCGTGATGGTGGTTAGATGCGGATATGAATATGTGATATGTATGACAAACTATATTTTATCATCATGCATTTGGTAGTAGGTCGGCATGGAAACCAAGACTTCTCTATGTGATGTACTGTTGCTTCCCGTTTTCCAACGTTGCAAGAAGTTTCCAACTGAGCAGCTGAAGGGAGCTGAAAAGGTACGATGTTCAGCTGGCATTTTTGGCAGCACTCCGTGTTGCACTTGCAGCTGTCCAGTCGTAGATTCTCATTTGCTCATGGTATGGAATAGATTTGATCATATCTTATCACTAATGATGAACTTTGCTAGTCTTGCAACAATGCAGTTGGAAAGAAACAACATCAAAAAACATCAACATTATTACGAGTGACAATGCAATAGCTATAAGACCACTTTTGGCTACATGACATGAAGCATTATTTTTGACAACAAAGGTACACTGGTTGATGGTTTGCTTGACATGTTCAATTTTCCCAACTGCATTGGAATGGTTGGTTGACCAACGCAACTAGGGAAAATAAGAAAGTATAGGTTGATTCCCAAGTATGTGTTGATTGACGGGGTTGAAACCACCGACCAGTACGACATTACCCAAACATCTAAATCGGGTCCAGGTCTTGGAAGATTTCCTGCAGAAACGCGACGAAGTGGAGCATCCGGTACCCTGATGACAGCGCGTGGGACACCGAAGAAACCCAGTATTGTGTAGCCAATGGTGGTTGATCACAGGGCTTGACCAACCGATAGTCATCATCCAGGTTAATACTGGGCAGATCGTCATAAGTATTCCACTCGCAACCCGGTGAGAGGTGACATGGGGGTCCAGGGTCTTCAACATTGAGTCGCCAGTAGACAAACAGATGGTGAGGGCTGCGGAAGCTGCAGATTCCTATGAGGAGATTTCGCTACACCCCATGGGGAATATACAGTACATTGGAACTACTATGAACATGTTGAGGATATTCTACCTTTGGCTTCGAGATGAAATCATATTCGTGTGCATGAAGCGCTTTGTAGTGTTCGCAACGAACAACTCCTGACCAACAAAAAACATCAAAAAACTCATTTTTGCTTGCCACAGGCATGTGTGCGCGCAAGTGTGCATGTTTTCGTGCTTGCTGTGATCATACTGATTCCAAACGATTCCTAGGAATCCAGCCCTCCTTATTGTCTCCCAGAATAGCATTTCAGCGAACGAAAGGGTCTCAGCATTTTGCATATCACCCTTAGCCTCCAGTACTCTTGGAGTCTTCTATACCAAGAGTGCGTTTGTGCGTGTGCGTGATTCTAATTCCTTTTGTCAACTTTCTATCAGTGTAGTCATGCCTGACAATTGAGTTCTGCTCACCTTGCATGACTTTGACCAAGTTACGGGAATCAAAAAGTCTCGTCCCTGTGAAGCGTGGGTTTCACTGGTCAATGGAAAGTGGCAAGTGCAACCAAATATGAACCTTGATAAACTGCACTGCTGCTCAGCCACCAACAGGTGCAAAACTCCTCAACTCTGACGGCAATGTTCTCATTCAGCTGGGATGAATCATGAAGGTATATGGGGCAGATGCCCACAATTGGAGGCTTCAAATCATCGGAAACGGATTCGTGTGGGGGTGCTTGATTTTGTCTAGTATGTGCACCTGCTGCTTCGCTCCCCCCAAACCGTTGTACCGGACGCCCTCCTTGGGAGCAGTGGGCTACGGACAATGCACCCAACAATCTCCGTTTGGTTTTGTGATGGGAGTCGTCTACTTGTAGGCTCCAAGATATTTGACCATCATGGCCAAGCAGGACCTTCGTGCCACCTGATCGGGGAAAAGTGTCGTCCACCACGGTGATAGGAGCTCATCAGGATAATTGCAGAGGCAAACTGTTCCCGTGGTTGGTAGCTGTCCCATTCTGAACCATTTCAAAGCAGTTGGCACCAGTGCACTCGCCATGACTAAGCATTGTTATCCCAGCATCAAAAACTCACTCTTTCAACGATTCCTTCATGTGGATTGTAGGTGATCTGCGCAAGAGGTGGGCCCCCAGGAATAGCTGGTTAATAAGCCCTTACTGACGGTTAATGGTGGTCATTCACCCCTAAGCCCATCAAGATACTCCGATCTTTGCTCTCAGATCATCCTGGCTCAGCATGACCAGTGCATTGTGAGGCGGCAAGCTGTGGACGAAACGTGGTTTCACGTGGTTTCACAACTCGTTGATGCTGCCATTCTATGCGTACACATGTTTGGTATATCTTAAGATTTTGGCGGGTTGTAGTGCATCCATCTACTTATAATCGTATATATATATATATATGTTATATGAGACATGAATATTTATATATATATATATATTTGTATTTTTACGCAATATATATATATATATATATTTGCATATTGTATTGATGTGAATACATGCATACAGTGTTGCACTTGCATACTTCCACACCACAGATTTGGCAAAGTCTTGCGATCTCCTTCAGGTTGGTGCACAGATGCCAACTTCCATAGATAGATACATATTATCATAAGCATGCATGTGTTTGCAGCATTTTTGAATATACAAATGATTGAGTGATGAATATACGTCCACCCATAGACATACTTTACTATACGACACTTTACTATACTATTCTTTACTATACTATAGTATACTATACTATAGCATGCTATACTAGGTTATACTTTACTATACTATACTTTACTATACTATACTTTACTATACTATACTTTATTTTACTATACAGTAACTGTACTATACTTGACTGTACTATACCATACCATGTATATTTTACTATACTGTTACTATACCATACTAGACTAGACTAGACTAGACTATACTTTACTATATTATACGATATTATACTTTACTATATATACTATACTGTACTTTACTATCCTATGCTATACTATACTTTACTATACTCTACTCAACTATACTATACTATACTATACCGTACTATACTTTACTATACTATACTTTAGTGTAGTATACTATACCCTACTTTACTATACTATACTACACTATACTATACTAGACTATACTATACTATAGACAATTACATACTTACAAAACTACATATTTACATACTTGCATACTATATATATATCTTTATAGATACATGCATACAACTATTGTATACATATGTTTATTGACTTGCTTCCATGCACATATCACATATCAATCAATTGTCCATAATCCTGAAACACCAGTCTGACAGGGGCATTGGAGTTGAAGCCAGAAAATGGATGAAGATGGATCAATGGATGATGAAGAGCCTTTTTTTCTTCAGAAGTTTAGCTGTGTATAGCACCAAGTTGCCACTGAGACTTCAAATGTGACCATGGTAAGTCGTCCACAGCTTGCAGGATGACGGGCTTCTGGGTTATCCACATGCTATGGTGCTGTCCATAATCATAAGGGGATCATCCTTTGGTAGGCACTTCCTTGATTATCAACCAGTCGTGGTTCATCATATCACTGGTCTCCAGTTGGTCAAGGTCAAGCGAGCAGCCAGGGTAATGGCTTCAGCTGCGTTGGTTGAGCTCAAAAAGACGATCATCCATGATATGTTGGTCATTATCAATGCATGAACATTTAATGACCCATTATCGATTGGTTGCTCAAGTGGTTAATTGTTGTTTGATTATTTGATCAACCAATCTTTGCCACTGCCATGACATTTTCAGCCGTTCTGTTTAATCGTCACTGACCACCATGACCATGAACAACTCACAACAACCCCTGTTGATATGCTTCATCAGTTATCTACATCAATATCAATTAGTCAGCGCTATTGTATGGTACCACTGGTGTATCAGCATGTAAACATTGTATACCAATGGTCAATAATGGTTACTATTACCAGTATACAAACTTTATTGGAAAATCAGCACCATTAGCTACTACTAGCCAATATTAACCATCAGAGAATCATTATCAGTTAAATCATTAGCACCAGTAGCCATTCTTAACCATTTTGTTTTTACATTAGCTACTGGCGCAAACAATTGTCGACAGGATCAGTGACCATCTACCAATACCCAACACGCAGCGGGGTCAGCCAGCGCCAGGCAGACAGCCAACAACCAAGGCCGTTGGATGCTTGGAATGGACGGCAACCAGTGACGTTGTTGGTACACAACGGCTATACACATATTGACGGATGTTTAAAAACATCCGATCCAAAACCTCATGCGCATGAGTATGCATGCATGCAATGGCGTACATACATGCATTGGTCGATGTAGTCTCGAAATTGCATGTAATGATGCTTGGATGCTTGGATATTGCAAGGGATAACTCTCCCAGTGCCATGCTTGTTTGTAAAGCTACCAATTACCATTTGACTCTTCAGCTGCTTGCTGTGGAGACGATCGACCACCGATTGCTGGAGCTCAGGTGGTCTCTTTGTTCCCAGCTATCAGACGTGGGGACAGCAACTATGGAAACAGCGACCTTTGGCGCAGCAGTCTCAGAAGGGTGGGATGTAGTGTCGGTATTTCATGTTCAATTTGCAAGTATTGGTTTGGCACATTTGCGATCGTTCAAATAATTTGCCATCATTGCTCGTTTTGAATTGTTTTTAAAAACCTATCAACCAGCTATTACCTGAATCATTAGCGATTCGCCGTTTGGTTTCCAGCAAGATTTATTACTAGCAATCTATCAAGCATTTATTAAGCCTTGGGCGTCAATTTGTTAGGCTTACCAAACATCTGCGTCTCCATAGTTTTTCGTCCCGCCATCGCGTCTGGGGGATCGACATACCTTGGGGACCTTGATGTGGACCAACATTCGCAAATTAACTAACCTGAATTCGGATGAATTTGGACCGTTTCCCACATCCAAAAACCCATAAAAACCTCGATTTCTGGGCGGTTTCCATGTTTGTGCTGGCTTCAATGAGCACTTCGAGCTCGGTCGGGATGTAACCCATCATCTTAAAAGATTCGATGGGTTTGTCATGACATGTCCATTCATGAATTTTCATCAACTCCATGTTTTTTAAGGTTGTAATTGTCCTAAAACGATAGTTGCTCTTCCAAAGATCATCCTTTTTCAATGGTTTGAAGTGCCCTTTGTTGACGTAGCTCCGAGTGATGATGATCCGTGGGTCATTTCGGATCGATGGCGGGAATTGCCTGCCACAGCCACACGTGTTCCATGCCTCCCATGTTTGTACGGTCAGGAGGGTCAACTTCTGATTGTAAATAGCACAACATGTCCACGCATATACGCACAAATACAACGATATCTACAGCTATGTAGCAGGCAATCAAATCATATCAAATCATACTCATGTCTACATGTGTACACGTGCATCATATGCATATGCAAACATCTGCATACCTACACGAACGGAACATTTTAGAACAATGGCATAGATTCAAACAACACTGACACATAAATGTTTTTTTCTCAAAATAGGGGACCCATCAAATGGTTGGTTTATCACTATAAATGGTTTAACAGGTTTTTATGGGGGGGTACCCTATTCTGAGAAGCACCCAAATGCTGCAACTGAGCGTAAAACCGATGCATCACGAAAGGAATGATCACTGTCACCAAGGTGCATCCAATCTGGTGTCAGTCGGAGGCGGGGATGGGTTCCCTGTGGGCCCGCAGGTAGCACGAAAACGTAGGAATCCTACAAGGTGGGGCCCCCAAGATAGCTAAGTTGGTTTAGAATTAAGTAGGGCTACTACAAGCAATGGTAGATCCTTGTGCAGGAATGATCTTCCCAGAAAGCTGCCTACCCAAGTACATAAAAGGTTAGCAGCGGTTCGCATCAGGGGTCTTTGACCACCAGCCATGATTTCATGGCTCAGGAACAAGTGATTTCTGAGGCGGGTGCTGTTTTGCGAGGACACTAGAAATGTGTGTCAACCGCCTCTTCCGTAGGCGGTGTGGTGTGAGGTCGCCTTGTAGGAACTGTGGCACACTTTTGCTGATGAAAGTTGCCAATGCACATGCTCTCTGAGAAAATGCTAATCTGGAAGTGGTGAATCCATGTAAATCCACCATAGGTGGTCCAAGGTGGTTTCCGTGTTAGGTTTACCCGTCACAAAATTAGATGTTTGACTTCCAGCTGAGGTTCCCAGAGGGCAACTGCTTGCACGTGCTGTCATGGGTCAAAATGGGGTTCCATGTGCATGCTATACCAAGATATACCGTGATATACCAAGATATACCAAAATATACCAAGATATACCAAGAACAATCGCTGCTCTCCCTACAGAATCGTGATCATTCGGGGATTGCTGAGAAGTAACCCCTCGACAGACCGGTAGCCCACATGATTGGTGGCACCTGCAGTCAGGATGTTGCCACCGCATCGTTGGATGTCTTGTGTGCGTGAGTCTGAGTATTCCCAATGGGGCTGGTGAAACCATGCCGCAGCATTGACTGCCCCGATTTGCTGATGACTTGGGTGACCCAATGACCATAAATGACCCCATCTTGCTGCAGATTACATAAACGCAACCACAACTGGTAGTTCTCCCTATGTTGTTGTTTGTTACCTTTCGATATTTTGTTTTTGCTACTACTTGTTGTCAGAAGAGAAGTGAAAAACATGTTTGTTACAGTTGTTTGAATACACGTCGTTTTTCTAGCCCGAAGATTATTGACATTTGGATTACAATATTTATAGTCTTTAAGTACGCTGAGAACAAGTATTGCGACTACACAACATATCAGGCTGTAGTCAGACTGTAGTTATGTAGATTTATGTAGTATCTAGATGTGAATGACGACTCACTTAGCAGCTTAGCAGTGCTACAGTAGTCACTGCCAGGTGCGTCCAGGTGTGCCGCGCATGTTTCATTCCCGTTGGAAGTCTCGCTTCGCAGCAGCTTGTCACGGTGTGATGGTTGGTGCTGTGGGCTGGGTCAAGCCACCATCCAGGGTGGACATCCCAACAGCTCTACGAGTTCATGGATGTTCTCAGCTGGGGTATAGGGTAGCCATGCACTCATATCAAAGTGTTGATTTATGTATACAAGCACCAAGACATTCCTAAACGGATGTAAATACATGTAATATGTACATTCTGCATGTTATGGGATGTTGTGGCTATTTGTGTTTTTGAGGTGCCCCCAAATGATGTTCAATTGGTTTCAAAGCATTCCGCTGAAACATACCCCGAAAGATTCCGAAAGATACCCCCGAGACATAGCATGCGGATATGTAGATTGATATAAAGTAGGGCAGCGTGGCTGGTGTGATGCTTGATGAATTTGTTGTTGTTGGCAATACTTTGAAAGATCTTTGATTCGTCCACCGTTATCATGGGGCTTTATTGCTTCCGTTGCATTATCGGTTCTGGAAGGTGCTTTTCTCAATATGGATGGTGGATGATGGTGGTTGATCATGACCAGTCAAACAGGATACTAAGAAGTATTACTTGAGCACCATCAGTGAATCTGAGAAGAAACTAATGTAATCGTAGTACTGCGGCAATCTTGTATCAATAAAAAGAAGTAGTAGCTGACCAATCAAATAGCAATGAAAAAATACTATACAAAATCATTTCTTGCTGCTCAGTCTGGGAGAAGTTCCCCTCGTTATATCCCCGGTCCTCAGTGATGAATGAGTTGGATTTGCTGTCAGGTGTGCCAAGGCGGTCCAAATGTGATCCGTGCACCAGCCAGTCCAAGAGTCACCATCATCATTGAAATCCTTCGGTACAGCATGGTACGGCCATCATTTCATAGCTGTCCACAAATGGATTGGATTTCGTGCCGGTCTTTCAGAAGGGTATAGCGGTTCACAAGAGGTTGTAACAAACGCTATCAATAATGGATTACTACGGGAGACGCAAGAGCTTATGAGACAAACTCGGTTTGATTCTCAGACAAACAGCATCAAGCATCATAAGAATCATAAGGCATCATAAGGGAGCTTCCAGCCACAACGAACCGCTTCCACAGCCAGCGTTGCAGGGTTGTCAATAGCTGCTGGTGGGCTTGTTTCTCTTCAGAAATATGTTTAAGGATGCTGCTTCATGAAGCTGGCATGACAGGTGGTTTTCCCAATTGGGCGACTGATCACCATGATCACCATAGTCCAAGCGATCAAGGTGAAGAGCCTGATAGCAGGTGGTGGTTTCCAACTGTGGCACCGTTGGCGCCATGAATCGGGGCTGAGGCTGAGATATGTGGGCCTTGATGCTCCACCAGGGAGTGAGGCGGTGGACTGGTTCTATGGCAAGGGATGAACCGAAGTTGTGGCTGGTTCATCTTGGCAAAAGAGCCTTCCTATGTCAAGAAAGCTATCAACCAACATGGATTAATCAGTATGAAGCATCATCAAGCATTGTGAGAAAGCATTGCTCACTCTTCGGCTTTCTCATGCAGGACATCTTGTTGACAAACGGCGACCTTCCCAGTGAGGAGTGCAAGTGGAAGTCCTTGCGCGCAGTGAAAGCATCACGAGCTTCACCAGACAGCAGTCAAGTGGATTGAATTCGAACCACAAAACTTTCAACTAATTAAAAAATAAGTCATTTTGATCATTTAGTCAAGTTCGAGTTTTCTATTTTGAAAGAAACGCTCAACTCGTTACAACTCGTTGACTTGTTCTTTTAAACCGCAGAAATGCTCTTGTTGAATCGTCGTTGTTAATTGTTAATATGAACCAGTGAACAATTTCAATTGAATCCTCCGGCCAAAGATGGCCATCATGCAGCCGTGCCAGCGTTGGCGCGGTTGATCAGCTGGTGAAAGCGAACTGATCTTCTTGTACCGATTTTGGTGTACCTAAGGTACGCCTTGGCAGCACTAAAAAACGGAGTTTAAGTTTCAAGAAAATCTCTAGTGACCACAAGGAAATATTGGATTGCGATTTTCCAACTATGGTCAGCACTATCAGAAGAATAATTAGTTTCGAATCGGGATCATTATGACGATGATCAGAATATCTACCAACCAGCTGACCCTACTTTTACATATCTTCAGTATAATTCATTCAGCTAAACCCAGTGCGACACAAGCATTGACCCAGTTGTTCAACCTTGGAAGCCAGAAATCCTTGGCATCTTGATGCCAGCCAGTCCCAGCCAGATCCATTGCTTACCCAGCCAGCTGGTTGTTCAAGTCGTAAATCAAATTGAAGATTGTATTGTGTACCATTGTCTAATTACCACCAGCTTGGGGGCAGAACTTTGGATTCACCATTAGTCAACTGTTGAGCACCATGGACTATAAACAACCATGATTCACCATTAAGACATGTCATTTCACATTAATGAATTCTCGATGATGAGCGCTCATCAACCGTCATGCGCCATCATTAAGCAGTGTTCCTGCCAATACCAATCAGTGACCATCACTGACCATCATCAACCATCATCAACCATGACTACTTGTCACTGACCAACATCAAGCATTTTTGATCTTTGCAACTATATGAAATTGAGCATCATTGGCCATCATCAACTACCTTCAACCATCATGAACTATCATTCATGATCAGCCATCACTAACCATCACTGTCATTTACCATCATTTCGAATCCACAACCATTACTGAGCGTAATTAGTTAATCATCATCAGCCCTCATGGACCATGATTTTAAAACCATTATCACTTGCCACTTATTGTTAGCTGTTATGATAAACAACACCATCATAAGCCACTATCATAAGCAACATTAGCTATCACCAACCATAGTTAATCAACAGTCAACCATTAAACCATCATAACACTATTGAACCATCATTTAACCACGACCTGCCATCACCAACACATTAAACATGATTAGCAAACATCAATCTGTCAATCTATCAAACCAGCCACTAACCATCAATCAACAACTATTGATCACCAGTAATCGTGCTTATCCACCAGCCATCAACCATCAGTACACATCATTGGTCACCATGAACCATGGTTATCTACTCAGCGCTTTAAAACCATTAACCATTGTTAGAGAACCCTGTTAACCATTAACCATTATTATCCATTAACCATTATTATGATATATTATGATCCCATTCCTTGTTAATCGCAACGGTCCACAGCTGGCGCGAGGACCACCAACATGGCGGTTTCACTCCGGGACAGGTCGGAGCGAGCGGAGCGTAGCGGAGCGAACAGGGGATCTCTGGGATCGCAGTTCGAACAGGGGATGGCACCTCAGTCGTGCTTGGATCGCATCAAAGAGGGAAGAAGCACAGCAAATGTTGATGGCAAATGCGCTGGTTCACGGGTAATGTTGGTTGATAATGGTCAATGATGGCTAAGCATAGTCAATGAATGATTGATTCATGTTCATTCTAGCGGTCAAGAACCATTGAAACATATTGAAGCGGTTGATCAAATTTCAGTGAACATACAAGTTGAAAGAGATGGTCTGAAATGATGATGTTCCTATATTGTGGTCTGTGCCCATTGATGCGATCTATGTTTTGAATGGTGAGCTAGCATATCTTGAGTACTCCATGTATAGCTATCATGATTTGATTTGGCTACGCTTATTAGCTAATCGACAATCATCACTCGCTAAATTCGGAATAACGTTCACTCTTCAGCAACAGTGATATGAGGCTATACATCCAATCACCCCGCCATCTGTCTCGGAAAAAAAAGTTGGTGGTTGTGCCAAGGTGCAAGGCGTGCAAGGTCATGATGCGAACTTCTCCATGACTGAAGAGCCATGCCGCGCCAGGTCTACCCTTGTGACCCTGGCTGTTCTGAGGCGCGGTGGGAGGTGACGTCGATGACGTTGATCGGTTCCATCGCTTCCGGCCCTGCGGCCAGGTCTTCTGTAGCGAAGCTTGTTGCAGCTGGGTGTGGCACTCAGCGCCGTACCGCTGTGCCAAGCTATGCCAAGCTATGCCAAGCCATGAAGCCACCATTGCAACTAGCTGCTCTGAGATGTTTCCTGCTGCTATTTGTTCTGGTGTATCTGGTGTACATTTTCTGCAGCTTGCAGTGGATTGGTTCACTGCCGAGGTCACCAATTACACTGGCGCGTAAGCGCCTATCACACGGGACATTGGTTGCTACAGCAATTATCGCCCAGTGGTTGATGATAGCAAGTGAATACAACTGGAACTTCCCATGGAACAGCTCCTATGCTGTGAGCCAAGTTTTCAGGGACGCCCCTATGACAGCTGTTGACTCAATGCTGGTCCAGTCTTGATCCAAAGTTAAGACCTCAGAAAACAAAGAACTGAACAGTTATCAATAGGGAAAACAACTTCAATGAGTATCACTAGTTGTGGAAGCCTTGAATATGAACAATCACATGGGTATTATAAGTAAACATCCAGTCGACCATCATCAACCATCCGCAACCATCATTAACCATCACCAACGATCATCAACCATCATCAACCATCATTGACCATCATGAGTCGTTCCTTCGTCCTCTCCGCTGAGGCCCTGTCGGAGTCCTCTCACGCACTTCTCTGTGCATCGCGACTGGCGCCCTCCAGTCACTCGTTCGACAGTAACTTTGTTGGTGGGGACATGTAAGGACCATTCGAATGGTTGGGGAAGCAAGTAAAAGCGGTGCATAGTGATTGACAATGGGGGGTTAGATGGTCAATTAGTGCGATCATCCCGCATTGTTTAATTCTTTGAATAGCAATTGAATGGCAGTTCGATTAGTCTAGTTATGATATTTCTATGTTTGAATATATGTTTATTTATAATATATGTTTATTTATGGTCAATGGTTAAAGTTTGTTCCGGTTCGTTTGTGACTGGTCGATGGCTACAAGTGGGAGGCTCCAATAATCACTATCAAATGTTGCTTAACATTTGTACGGTTACTTTGATACCCGTTTGCAATGGCTAATGATCAACCAGCAATAGTTTACACATGCAGATGCACATGCATGGGCGCAGGCACGTGCACAAATCAACACACCTGGACGTTGGATATATTTTCTTCATCGATGAATACCCACACATTAAAGTGTGTATTCTCTGTACTTGGCAATATTTGACCTTTTTTTCAATTCTTTGATATTCGCAACAGAATGAACATTCAAAGAATTTCCTTCCTTGATTCCATCGCAACAGAATGAAGATTCCAAAAATCTGAAAATTTGAACCCATGGGTTCCAGCCTTGGGTTCCTTGAAATCACCACTGGTGGCGTCGTAACTCCAAGGCTGGAGCGCTCTACAAAGTTTGGAGCGCCTGGCAGATGAAGTGGACCAGGAGCGATGGAGGTGCCCAGTTGTAGATGTTTTGCAAGGTTGGTGCTGACCAGCTGAGAACAGCACAGAGGATCTGGTGATTTCTGGTGGCTTCAGGATGCCTTTTGGAACTCATGGTTTCTCCAGATTTTTTTTGAGCCAACTGATGAAGCCGCACATTTGGTGACAGGAGTTACTAGAGGTGTGTTGGGTGGATCACCACTAATTCGCTATCAACCATTGAGCATCATTAACCATAGCTATTCAGCATCATTTTGAACTTTGAACCATGCAGTGGAAAAAAAAAAAAACAATCTTTGGAGACCCATAAAAAAGCAATCTGTGGAGACCCATAAACCATCTTTGTCAAAAAGGCACAACGGACATGATGATTGATGTTTCTTTCCAAGAGATAGTTTCTGTTGTGTTTGCATATACTACTCGAATCTGCTCGATAAATCCTGGTACTATGGCTCGGGAGTCGTCTATCAACAGTGATGATTCATCCGTATGTATATGGGTGTTTCCCAAAATAGGGGTAACCCCAAATCATCCAATATTAACCATTTACACTAATAAACTGATGCTTTTTAATTTTTTGGGGTTCTCTTTTGAAAGATTTAAAAGACGCCAAGATATGTTTGGTAGAATCCAATTCTGCGCAGAGGTTGACTCACACAACTCGTAGCATTTCTTCGCAAACTGGGTTTCAGCCTTCATTTGCTCAGCTTGTAGATGTCCGGCGCAGGGCCATGAAGGATTTTGGGGCTATCACCGTCCCAGTATTGTTTTGGTTTCCATTGGGCAAGTCATAGTGAGTCGACTATACCAACCACTCGGACATGTTTCAGCACTATTGCACCATTACTGGTTGAACTTACAAGATCTCACAAGTGAATAGGTAGATAGAATCATCATTATCACCATTCCTGGTCGTACTAAGAAATAGCTAATCATGATGAAGTCACCTCCACCGTAAAGCAAATCGTGACAACCTGTGAGGCCTGGTTGGTTGACACGTCACCCATTGGCACCCTAATTCGGCTTGGGGAATCCGCGGGTTTCTTGCGAATCATCAGAGATGGCCTGGTTGGTGGTTTCAAACATTTTCTGAATTTTCCCAAATGCATACCTTCAAATGGTTGGTTGGCTGGCTTCCGCATATTTTTCATGAGGGGGGTGGTGACCAACCACCAAGCAGATATGCCATCTGTGAGTTTTCCGGGTCCGTCCTTCAGGAGCATTTGCTTCTCCTGGCCCACACCGTTGCACAGATGATTCTGGCCAGGCTGGGAATTCCTTCCTCGCAGGAAGTTGATGGGGGAATCGCCGTTGTGAAGATGATCGTTTTTGGTCGTTGCTTGGGACCCATTTTTGGTTTGGCTTACAAACCAATATTGTTGATGAAAGGTGACAATACCGTTCACAATTAATGGTTAGGAATGATGGTTATAGTATGAATAGTTTTCATTAATTAACTTAATTGTTATGGTTAATGGTTAGTGGTTGATATACGAAACATTTATTGATAAAACCACATAGCTCACTTGGATTCTTGTTGCCTGATGAGGGATCCTTCATAAGAGCAGCAAACTCCGATGTGCTCTTGGATTGGCCGTGATACAGTACCTGGCAAGGTGGTTACACTCATGGATGATTTTTGTTCACTAGGATGGTGAATCATCGTCAATCATAGTTGACCAAAAGCCATCAACTATGATGGTCAATCACAATGGTGAATGATGGTCAATCATAATCAGCAAAAACAACTGGCACTGGTGGAGCCTTTTCCTTGTTTTTCTTGTGGAGGTGGTCCATCGGTCCATCATTTTCACAGAGTGAGACCTCGCATATGGATCCGTGGTAGCTGACTCTGGTAGCTTCATTGAGCTAAGCGATCTACATGAATTTCAGGACTCCCATTCCCACTCCGGTGGCTAGTCATGGCAAAAATCAGGTGAATGACTAGGTGACTGGAGAAGTCCAGCAGACTAATTTCTGCTTTTCCCTCGTGGATGTGTCCCACCATACGGGCTTTCCAAACTCATTGGCTGCTTGAAACATGTTAGATTTTCAATGGGCGGAAGATCTACGATGTTTCTGGCCTTTTGAATCCGGTCATAGTGTGACGTCAGCACGGAAGTTGGTACCAACCGCGGTTCATGGCGGTCCCTGAATTTCCAGCGCACCAGATATGTGTGAGAACTGGTTTTCACCGTGGTAGTGATGAATGTGGGAACAGAGATTCTCTTGGAAAACACATATTGATTTCTGGTTTATTTCAACTTCAACTGCTTGTCCAGGCAAAGACATATCCAACCAAGGGTCATCAAGCATCATCAACTTTGACGTTCCGTTCTTGGCCCTAGTCTGCTTGACACTCACAAATGCAGCATGTAAGTTTCAAAGAAACGAATTGGATGTGATGCGATCTGCACTTCTGACTCAAGACTGGACAGTTCCTTGCGGTAAAAACAATCATGTAACAGCTCCTCAATTGTGAACAACACCCCACATTCGAGAATCGACGACATTTAAGCGCTTCTCTACAGTGTGTTTGTTGCCATGGTTCATGGGGTGGTGTCCATGAGCAAGAAAGCAGAGAGCGAGTCGAATGCACTGAGCGTCCACTACCTTTCTACTGACTTCATCGCTCTTTTGGAAGCCGAAGGTGGGTGAACGAGCGCATCGGGGGCTGGGATACTGATCTCTTGCGATGTTGTTCACGGTTGCAAGTTGTCAGGAATTTGAAACATGAACGCAGAGATTGAATGTATCCCCACTCGCTGCAGTACATAGTGATCATCAACTACCATGAGTGACCATCATCATTACCATGAGCCACAAATAACCATCAACCAGCGACCATCACCAGCCACTAGCTCATCAACCATCGCCGCAGGGCCGCCCAAACCACTTGGGTTTTTGATTTCTGTGCCCCTGAAGGTCTTGGGAAAGGGAACAGGATCAACGACTTTGAAGAGAAGATCATCCGCGGAAAAAGCTGCGAAGTGCTCTGTCCCAGAGAGCCTTTGGCGAATTTGTTGTCTGACTTCGGCTTATCTTAAATGGGCATGGGTCAAAATGATTGACCCCCCCAACATGGCCATTTATAGTAGAAATCTATTAGACACTAATCTTTTTTTGGGGGTACAGTACCACTATTTTGGCAGATACTGTACCCAGATTTGTGTGCGTTCCATTGCATCCCTGTAACATGATCCGGGCCACGGTTTTTGTCCTTGAACATTTGTGGCACAAGCCCCTATCATATTTAAGGATGTCATATTTGAGGATGATTGAGGAGGGTCACAATTACAGGTCCTATGGTTTTGGCAGCACATTTGGCCGGCAGGTCTATACCTGCCAACAATACAGGCAAGCGGC
Source organism: Symbiodinium kawagutii (assembly GCA_009767595.1). Classification (NCBI taxonomy): domain Eukaryota; class Dinophyceae; order Suessiales; family Symbiodiniaceae; genus Symbiodinium; species Symbiodinium kawagutii. The sequence continues at coordinate 178,915 of VSDK01027616.1, forward strand.
TAGATAGGTTTAGATCTTTGCTTGGGGGTGCCAGCAGCAAGGGCAAGTGCCGCTCGGGTATTGTGGGAGTTTGTCCAGCAGTGGCGTAGGTTCATGCCAATGTTGATCAGCAATAGCTGGCCTGGGACGTGCATAAGTTAAGCACCATGAGAAAATGTGAAACACATGCGTGTATAGATAGATAGATAGATAGATAGATAGATAGATAGATAGATAGATAGATAGATAGATAGATAGATAGATAGACAGATAGATAGACAGATAGATAGATAGATAGACAGATAGACAGATAGATAGATTCAAGACGCATATATGAAGCTATATTGAACTGAGAGTAGCCAATCTATACAAGTGACCTGTGGACCCGCTAGCGACCCAAGGTTTGCACACCACACCCCGATTTGTAGGCTGGGCAGTACTGGATGATGTTGGTTGATAAGAGGAACATATGGCAAACAGTGCTTCACAGTGGTGCAAAATGGTCAACATTAATTAATAGTATTCACTTAATACTGGATACGAATGGACTATACTAGGCACTACGGCCCCAGGCAGGAGGATGGTTGTCACATTGCTTGGGGTGTCTTGGAGTGGCATGGTCTCAGGATTCTGTGATGGGCTCCGCCTTTGTTGATACGGTGCATGGCGAAGACAACGTCGGTCCGGCGACGCACATGTTGTCCTACACATGGAAGTATCGAATTGGTGATATCGTAGACAGCCTTCAGCATTGGTCCACAGACATGCTCTTGGACCCCAAACGTTTGGACATTTGGATGTGCTGGGCCTGCGTTAATCAGCATCGAGTTCAAGAGATGAGACAAAAGGGCGAAGTTGTCCCATTCGAGCAATTCAAAGAGGTTTTCGAGGGTCGTGTGAAGAGCATTGGGAAGAATCTTGGGTGTTAAAAGTGCAGTTCAGTTTATGATTTATTTAGTTTGTAAACCGTGGTTTCTAATTTTGATCGTATCTTTTTGTGTGAAATGACAAGGTTGTGAGTTCGTGCAACTCCCAGCCCCAGCTCAGGGTCATTGCCTTGATGATGCCCTGGTATGCCCCAGCATATCTTGAACGATCTTGGTGCATGTTGGAATATTACACAGCAATCGAACTCGGTGAGGCTTGTGAACTCATCATTTTGATGCCTCCCAAAGAAGAGGAGCAATGGACGATGAACCTGATGAACGGTGACGGTTTCCAACAAATTTACAAGACTCTGCGCGAAGCTTCAATCAGTTGCGCCAGGGCCAGTGTGCCTGCAGATCAGGAAAACATCTTGAGACTGGTTGACAATGGCCGGGGAAGGCAATTTTTTGATGAGCAGATCAAAAAACATCTTCAAAGTTGGTTCCTTCGTTCTGCGAGTAAACATGTGAAAGAATTGCCGCTGAAAATGCTCAAAGCATGTTCTCAAGTGGGCAAGCTGCTGAGTGCTTTCTCCTCATTGGACGAAGCTGCTTCAATCCTGGATTTTGGGCTCTCTACCAAAGAGAGTCTGATCACTTGGAATGTGCAGTCGCAGATGCGCAAGGAGCAGATGGCCGTTGTTGTGGGCAACATTTGGCATGAACGAGGTTGGATCGAGCACAAAAGGGGCTTGCACCAAAGTGCCACTGAGATGTACAGCAAGGGCCTAGATGAACTTCAGCTCATGGGTGCTTCAAAAAGCATTGCAGGATCCATGCTCTTGAGAGGGAGAGCTCGGGCATTGGTACGAGATGAACCTGATGAGTTCTTCACAGACTACTGTCCTTCCAGGGAAGATCTTGACAAAGCGTTGAAAGATTATCAGATTTCTCTTGAAATTTTGCAGGCCCAAGGTTTGCAAGACACAGAAGAAGGTGCCAAAACCTACAACAATCTGGGACTCTTACATTCCCTGCGCTCAGAGTTTGAAAAATCCGCAGACATGTTTGAGGCAGCCGGACGTGTTCGAACCTTGACGGGTACGCTGCAGATGCCCATGAACGCGCGGAGACTTTACAATTTTGGGAGCATGCGTTTGAAGCAGGGCCGCCTCACAAGAGACGCAGGCTCCGCGAATACCTCAGCTAAGACTGGCACGGATGCCTCCAGTCGGTTTATGGAGGCGAAGCGACTGTTGCAAGAAGCCGTGAACATACTGAAAGACTTTGACTCTTGGTGCTATCCAAGCATAGTTCTAGGGCAGACTCTAACTTGGACCCAGTCGTTTTTGACAAATCCGGAACTTGTTATCTTGGATGTCTTCCCTCGGTCAGGTCAGTTTGCACTTACCACAAAGGTAACTCCTAGCAGGTGCAATTACGATGGAACCTGCTTTTTCACTGTTCAGCTCTGCACGTCACAACTTGAAAAGCCTGGGCTCATCAGCTGGTTACTACAGGGTTTTCTACCATGTTGTTTTGTTTGGGTATGGGCAGACTCAAGTTGTGAAACTCACTCCGAAGTGACCAACAGTTGGATGTTGGATGCCAAACAATCGCAGGTGGTGTCATGATTCTTCCTCATCGGACAGGAGTGCTGTGGATTTCTCATGATGGGTACTCGTCAGAAACCGGGCCAGTGACACTGAGATTGTCACACTCGGATTAACTCATCCTCTTTATTCCATGCACTGAACACCTTCCCGGGATACCGTAAAATGTTCAGGTTCATGCAGATGCCCTGAGTGACCCAGGGTTGGTTAAGATGTTTCATCTCTGGTGCACTCATCAACACGCCACTCAGGAAGTGAAGGACGATCTCGTCAAGTTGTGTCACCGCAAGCTGGCGTGGATCCAATCTGTCGATGCTCAGCTACCAGGAACCGTTGGCCCGGAAACGAATTGAGAAAACGTGCTGCCAAAGTGCCGCGTTGCACAGCGCATGACGCAGTGCACAACGCATTTCTGGGGCCAAAGCACGAGGACGTGATAGCCCTCAGTGTGTGAACCGAACATACAGCTGCATAAGGCAGCAAAAAGGACCCTGTGTGGACCTTGTTCACCATGAAGCGCCTAGCAGTTTGGTACTATTTAGGGGTCAAATATCACCAAACTAGTTTTTTTTTCAAAGGGGCCTGTTGCATCAGCTGCACGACTGTCCCAGTTTTGATCGACCCCCCTATGGTGAAACCCTGACAAAAAACATATCAAAGTGTATTAATAAGAAGGCCTATATTGGAGTTTGTGGGCATGATGAAACAACGTAGCTCTCAGCTGATGATTAGTCACTGGTGGCATTCAAACTTGAATCATAGGGGCTCCCAAATTTCCATCAAACATCAGTAGATGATTGTTGCTTGCTGATCCCATGGCATCAACATGTGCGAAACATTTTTAGCATCGTAAACTGTCCCAGCAACTTCGCGGCAATCCCGGGCGCTGATTCTCGATGGGACGAGCCTGGTTGCAAATGCCAGGAAAGAGTACACATCAGAGCAGGCCAGGCACAGACCAGTGCCGTCCAACTGCTGAGTCAGATGAGTCCCTTCATAGACTCAAGTTCTCAAAGGCATAGAGTCATGGCCACGGTAGACCATGGTTATCCGGCAAGCAATTTGATTGAAACATAGGCCTTGAGAATTTGAATTTCTGAGGGGTGGTCCAAAACGTTTTTGCATGATGTTTCTGGGGTTCTCGATGTGAAGAAGCACCAATGACAACACAACGGACAACATCAATTAGTAACAACAACCACGAAGACAACAACTTGGGATGCAACAGGGATCCTTCAAACGTGGATTTCACGTCCGACAAGTTGTTCCATTGCCCTGGAAAACAGATCCCAACCGGAAGGTGGGCGAACGACCTTGGAAGATCATGGATGAAAGTCTGCACTTTCAAGTGGGTAGGTTCCAGTAACATCGACACCAGCGGGGGTGCATTTGCAAGAAGGCCTTGGCCTGTTACCACACCAACAGGATATTGCACTATGCCAGGATTGACGACCTTTAATCAGCATTGACCACTCCGTATGATGACGCTGATCTTTAAAGGGTTCATTGACGATGGGTTGATCAGGGTTATAATAAAATGTTTCTGAGCGATTGGATATGGTTTACACATGCTGATGGTTACTTGCAATAGTCAACATTTCTTGGATACATTTGGTTATATTTGAGAATAGGTACATTTAACTTTGATCAAAGACAGCATCGCAAATACTTTGGTCAACAAGGACTAGCACAAGGTGACAGTAATTGTTCATGACCAACTACACAATTGATCTACCAGACAGAATTCATAACCAACCATTGTTGACAACCAACAGTAATGGGATCCATTTGGTGGTTTCTTATTTGACTTCCAAAGATTGCGGATGGTTTACTAATATGAACATGGTGAATAGTGAATGGTTTGGGGAAATCCCAATTTGATCAACTTTTGTTCATTTGACCAGCAAAAGCTTGTTATTTTCCTCCAAACAGGTCACTAACAGCTAGATGCCCCATGAATTTGGATGATCAGCCATCATCAGCCATGATTCACCATCCTTCCGCGTTCCAGTAGAACCAACAGTACCATACAGTACCTGTGGCTTTGCTAATGTCAATATAGCATGACCGACAGTTCGTGAATACCAAACAATATGAATCAGCAAATACAATAATTGTTGGTTGTTAAGTCACTGTTGGCTGTTAACTTACTGTTGGTGGTTTAGTCGCTTGGTTGCTACGTCACTGGTCGTTGTTAAGTCACTGTTGGCTGTTAAGCCACTGTTACCAATACTGTTATTGAAGTGTTAACAACCACCAGTGACTAACACTGTTAATATTTTTGGCTGCTAAGCCACTGTTATTATTTATTATTGTTTATTACTTATTACTCACTATTGTCAAAGCAATAAGTTGAGCCACTATTACCAATACTATTATTAAACTTGTCAAAGCAGCAAGTAGAAAAGCACTGCTTGACAGGCCCTCCGTTGATGACCTGCTGCCAGGTGACTCACCGTTTCGCACATCAGTTCGCTGCAGCTCCATGGAGCAGTCTGGTGCGGGCCAGCGGGAAACGGTCGGTTGGTCATAGCTTGAAATGCGTTTCTCACGGTGAAGCTGGTGTTTCTCAATCATCAAGCATGGAGAAGCATAGCTTGGTGTAGCTTCTAGTGCCCTTCATCATTTCATGACGACTATTGACGCAGCAAGAGGTTCAGCCTGTTCCCGAGGCAGAAAACGAGGCAGATGCGCAGGCACCGAAAGGGGACATCGAGTCATGACGGATCATCCAACATCTGCACCATCATTCGACTCCAGCTCTTTTGAAACCATGGATTGCCATCATGAATCAATCACGACACATCACAACCTATGTTGACCTCATAGGACATCCTCAGTGATTCTTTGTACACTGCTGTACAGACAGCTTCAAGACCAACCAGTGGAACCTGGTGAAACGCTTTTCGACGGTGTAATCATGTCATGGTTCATTTTCTCAACCACAAATGCCAAACACGTGGCAAACAGATGCCAAAAACGATCAAATGCAACAAATCACTCAGCCGCCGACGTCAACCAACTATATCAGCTGGTCACATTTTTTGTCGGAGCCGGAGAAACGCCAGGCGAGGGATCAGTGGTTCGCCCAGGCGGAGAAGACGATCGTGAGGAGTTACAAATGGCCGTAGGTTATCCATTCCAGAAACTAACCTGGAAGCATCTGGAAGCCAGACAGGGATAGAAAGGCTATTTCGACTGGTACACAAACTACAAATGGCAGGTTTTCTACTTGCAGGTTAGTTCGCCCGAGATTAATAATCGATGGAATCCGTGTTTAGCATGGTTCGTAATCATGGGTTAACGAATTCTGAGTGGTTACATGGTTCATAATCATGACTATTAAGATGGTTCGCCAATGATCGACAAACATGATGCTGGATCACTTGAGTGTCAACAAGTACAGCAAAAAGTATCCATGAATGGCCACAGGATGATTGCCAGTAATGGTTGAATAATGGTTGCGGATAGTTGACGGTTCATAAGGGGAATGGCAAATGCTGCATCGCCACGGATCTCGCTCGGGGTGGTGGATTCATCTGACCAGCATCCCCTGCCAAAGGTTCTGACCATGTCACCGCCCACAAGTCCTTGTAGCAGATGCCTGATTCAATTGTGTCTACTCAGCAGACCTGATTGCCTCAATGGACTGATATTTCTGGAATGGGTATGGCAGTGGGTCATTGCTCCCAAAATTAACATGGTTTCTTAAGTCTGGTTCTACGTTGTAAGAGTCAATACGCAAAACCACACAGAATGATCTTTGGTGGTCTTTGGTTGATAGCTAAAACTAATCACAAATTGACAAAAAATAGTATACCAATCTCGCTGACTAACCAACTGACAAACAAAAACTAACTGAAAAACAATCAATCTAAGTGACTAAAAACAACAGCGGTTTCCCCATTTCGACGCGCTCTCCAAATGTATAGAGCTTGATATATAGATTCCCAATCTCTGCCGGGGGCCAAGAAGGGTCAGGGGCGAAGGGATGGGAGCGCGGGCCTTTGAACGCTAGGCTGTCGGGCTGCTCCACCAGATCTTTCCCAACGAAACGGAATTCCTGGAGCCCAACCTGCTGAGCGGGTACTCACCGGGAAGCGCTCCGCAGGTTGCAGAGTGAACATCCAACTGCTACCCACTATGCACTTAGGATGGTCACCCTTTCTCTTTCGTTCATGTTTAATTTGGGAATGGAACATTCATCCCTTTCCAATCTTTCACCATCTTGAGATTTGATGGCCTATACACTTCAAGGTTTGATGTCTCCCTTGAAGTTCCTTGAAGTTGCATTCTTTGGTACCTATAGTGATCATGTGTTTTTCAGCGGTCGATCTACCAGAGGCTCACTGCTTCTGGAACGGAACCAGTGAATGGGGTTTTAGTTGTAGAGATCTGATTGCATTGGTGACACCATCAACCATCGTGAACAATCAGAGACCATCAACGAACACAGTGAACCATCCTTCACTGTACCTCAATTTGATAGTTCAGCTTGGACTAGAGACACCGCATCATAGTCCCCCTGTTTTATCACTTTGCATACCTGTCAAGGTGCCTTTCGCCAACAGGAACAATGCAAGTTGTGGATTCTCGTTTTGAAAGTTAAGGAGATATGAGGAGTTTGGATCATGGCACAGAAGTTGAACACCTTGATTGAAGGAAGTTGTTCAAACGATTTAAAATTTAATCACTGTGATCATGTCTATTGACAACTATGTCATGGCTCATGTCCTGGATCATTTAGAAATTGGACACTTTCCAATCAATCTATATTGTGTTCATTTGTGTTTATTACTTGTTATCGCCCGGGTTCATAACATATCCCATTCTCAACTCGGGGTGCCTCCGAGTTAGGGGCCGGCCGTTACTTCAACGGCTCGTGGTTCCCAATTTTGCATGGTCCCAGACTTGAATGATGGTATCACTCCAAGAATTACTTGGCAAATCCGGGAGGGATTCTTTCTGAACTTAGATTATTCTAAGACACATCCAACTCCTCCAAGAATTAGCTTATGGGATCCGCGAAGAAAAACTTAGATTGTCCAAGAACAAGCTAATCCAAGACAATCCCTGTTTTTCTTTGCTTCTTTCTGTGAGGAAATCTGCTTGCTCTACCGGATGTTCAGGAATGGTCAAACCATAAACGATTGGACTCATTGACCCCAGTTTCGTGGCATTCTTTCCAACTCTGGAATTACATGGTGCCGTCATCGCTGAGGCTTTATGAAATCCAACAATTCTGATTTGTGAAATGAACATAAACCAAAATCCATTCAGCTAGATAGTGTAGTTTATCTTGATGCTCAAGAATGCTGAGGGAACTAGGGCCTCGGGCCTAGGGTTCATGAGCTGCGTTAAACTCACAGCAGTGTCCCTTCATCGTCATTTAAGATCCCACTGGCTGGCGACTTCATCCCAAACACATGCTCGTTGATCTGCCGGATTCAGCCATCGTTATATAACCAACGTTAACTTTAAAAAATGCTAATCGATACCAAACAGCATTAACCATTGTAAGCTGTGATGACCATGAATAACAAGCCGTTATTGATGAACCCAACCCAATATTGACCAATATTGACCCTTAATTACCATTATGAACCGTTATAACCGATGATTAACCATATCATGGATCATCATTAACCAATACTGACCAATCTAAATGGGATGGTGGGGATATCATACAAACACCAACTCGAGCAACGGAACAGTTGAACATTTGCCAGGCTGCTGGGAACCTTTGAGCTGGTGAACATGTGCCCTGGCGATCCCTGGAAGCCACCAGGGAGAAGGTCTGGGGTTATTTGGTGTCCATGTGAAGCATAACTTCAAGTTGGCCAACGGACGATTGTTAACCAACTGATGGCTATTAAGTTATACATAAACCAACATTTTGAGAAACCACTGCGAAGCACAACTTCAAGTTGTAGCCAATACTGGTTGGAGGTTCGGGGAGGCCGGGAGCCAGGGGTATCATCCCGTTCTGGTCCTTTAAAGGGGAAGCGAGGCGAGGAGCGGCCTCCAGGAGTGGCCTTTGACAAAGCCAAGAGTTCCAGGGACTTATCCAACAGGACACATTGATCTATATGGGTGTTTCTCAAAGTAGGGGTACCCCTAAATCATCCATTAATAGTCATCTATAGTCTATAGTAATAAAACCAGCCATTTTTTGGGTCCCCCATTTTGAGAAACCACCATATTGGTAGAGCGCCATTCTGAGAGGATTTGGCACCAGCGTGGCGGACTGTTGGATTTGAACCGAGGACCATCGGCTGTATGACTCTGGATTTCAATTGTCAAAAAAGGTTTATACCAAATTTGGTTGCGACAACGTGGTTCACAATATCGATTAATTAAACATATCCTAACAATTAGCAATCATCACTTGATGTTTTGTTCGTCATTTTATGGTTTATTGTTTGGATGATTACTAGATATCAAAAAGGTCATAGGGTTTAGACATGTTTAGACCTACTCCCATTCATACAGCTGTCATATGTTAAGCATGTGCATGTTTGGGGTTGTAAATAGTGGGGATACGTGATGATAGATTTGAGATGCAATAGCTGCGTATAGTCATCTTCAATCCAACGCCTGCAATTGAAACACAATGCAATAGACTGTAATAAAATCTACCAAACACATTTATATGATTCTATGTATGTGTTTGTGTACACGCAGACCCGTGTATGTGCAGGTGTCCTGAAATGATGTAACCTCAATGGCTTGTTTGCCCAGCATGTCGTTCTTGGTTAGAGCTTTCACTTGTGACCGCACACTGGCATCCACACAACGAATCTCGAGCACGGGAATGAGTGGTTTGCTATGCCGCTGGTGAGTGAGATGGTTCTTGGTGATTTCATGGTGAATGGAAGTGATACGACTGTGAATTTTGGTCAGCGATCGCTTGTAACTCGAGAGCCACTCTTAGGTCAACGGGGTGAAGCGATTTGTGGATGAAGATGTGAGTACAGACGCTTGTTTCAGAGGTCCTCAGGTGCTTTGGTGGCTTGAGGTATGATGATTTTTTTTCGAAAAACACGACTTGAATACAGTCCATGTTTGATTTTCGAATCAGTGAATGGTGAGGTGCAATTCTTTCAAGTTTTTCGGTTCAACCTTTGTCACTGCAGTCCAATTTTGAGGTCTGCGAGAGGGGGGCCCTGTGACCGGTGAGGTGCAGACACGGCCCAGGTGCCTAAGCATCCCTCATCCCTTGAATCTCCAAGGGCCGCAAGTGGCAGAGATCCTGAGCCGCTCAGCTGTGGCAGATTTCCATGGGGCAGCTGGCAGCTGGCATAGGACACCCATCGTCCTTGGGAAGCATTGACTTCAAACAGCAAAACGCATATTGATTGTGGTATATTGGCATATTGGGCTTCAATTGTTTTGTTGTCCTTGATGTTTTTGCATGATGATACAAGTACCTCAACGCGGTTGGAGATGGACAAACTGATGCTAGATACTTGTAGACAATAATTGTAGACACACTCTTGGATCAATGACTGCCTTCTTCATCGAACATAGCGATGGAAAAACCAGTATGTCTGATATGTAGTTTGGGAAATGGGGAGTGGGGAGCAACCATTTTCCAGCCAATTTTGTTTGACGACCAATGACTAGTGTTGGCCAACCAAACATTACATATGTGATGCAAGGTACTTAACGCTGCTTGCCACAACTGGACGCTTAATTTCGTTTGTTTCGTTTTCCTGCGCAGTGAACACGTTTCCGCCGCTTGCAAAGGTGAGGAGGTGGCTGCGGAGCTGATGAAGCTACAGGACCGACATGGTGACATGGATAGGGAGATCGTTGCAACCAAAACTTGGGAAACAGCCTATGGAAAGAAATCGCCAACTTTGCAATAGGTGATTTCATGTTTTGTCTGGGTTTGGCTTCCCTGGGGGCCATGAATGGTTCGTGTGGCGGTACAAATGGGCCGGTCATTTCGCCAACACTTTCACGATGGTCTTCCATTGTGGCAAAGCATCCCAAGAGGGGTCCCCATGAAACATTGAAGGGAACTGATGGTGACAGTCTGCCATGTACTTCAACTCATGCAAATGGTGTGCTTCTGGTAGTTGGCTCACAGTACGGCAGCCACAGATCATCGCCTTCTGGTTTGATCATCTCTAATCCAGGATGGTAGCCTCTGAAACGTCTGAAACACCATCGGTCACTCTTGGACACAAAGTTCATGTGACCTCTTGGTGAATCACCTTACCAACACATGTCTCAAATGAATCAGCGCATGTATTCTGCTATGTGGGAACACGCCCCTTTTGTGCATAGTTGGTTCCCCAGTTTTGATTGAAGATAACTCACAATGATGGTTATCAATCAGGAATTGTTAATTTCCATGATTCCTAACATCATTAGCCATCATGCTTCACTATTTAACTAAATGAGATTACTACAACCGTTCATGATTCATAGCCATATAATGAAGGTTCAAAAGAGTTCTGAATGGTCTCCAACTTTCAGTGGCTGATGAAACAAGGTTGTTCCTATAGAAAATTGTGGTTCCATTCATCCCGTATGATTTCACTGATCAGCTAGCCACTAAGCGTGGTTGCAACTGACCAGCCATTGGGATGGAGTGACCATGTGTCGTTCATACAGGGTTGTTCCAATATCATTGTAATGATAAATTGAAAACTGACAATAGTATCTAGGAGTCATAGTTACTAAATGACGGATATTACATATGTTGCCATATACAATGCCCCCGGCCTGAGATTTCTGGAACCGTTTTTTCTCCATGTGTCGCCATGCCAGGGAGAGACCCAACAGAAGCAATGAAAGGTTTCACAACCATCATCGATTCAACATCAACACCAACCCACCAGCCAACCAACCAAACCACCCAACCAACCAGCCAACCAGAAAACCAAACTAGCCAAGCAACCCGACGTGTCGCCGCCAGGAAGCTGTTGCTGACAGTGACAGTGAGGCCGAGGCATGAATGGAGCTGCGTCAACAGCAGCAATGGCCAAGTAGCTGGTGGTTTCTTGAAATAAGGTGGTAGCCATTGATGTTTGGAGGGGAGTACAATGGCTTGCAATGGCTCTGACTTTTCTAGTCATAATTTGAGTAAACTAAATGGACTAAACCATATGTCCACGTAGTATGTTATCATATGTTTTGACAAACTTTCCCCCCGTACATTTGCAGTTCCAACGGTGTTGCAACGCAACGTTTCTACAACGGTTGAGTCGTGCTGGTCACTGCTGTGGCCTTCAGGGTGAAGACGAGGCCCAAGGCTGGTGATGGGCGAGATGACTTTTGTCCTCCGACTCTGCTGATATTGGATTGAGTATAGTATCCTTGAGTTAGTGGTATGGTTATAGTACGGTTATGGTTATAGTATGTTGTAGTTGATTGAGTTTGTGGTTAGCAATTAGGGTGAATATTTTGGGCACCCTGATGGTTTCGGAAATTGGCAATGGACCATTCGTTTTGGACGGGAAAAAATGAAAAAACACATTTTAGGAATCAGTCATGGTGTGCTCATTCCTGTTAGATGCTAATGGTTTTCGCTTAAAAACTACTTGGTAGTTGAATGAAAAACCTCAATTTTTGGGTACATCATGGGTGTTTACAACCCATATCCCTGGGGAATGCCCCCCCGTCACCGGCAAATCTCAGTGAGTTGAGAGGCGGTGCGGAAACTTCAGAGGCGAAGCAGCCGCTGCTACTGCTGTGGATCCCTGCCATTCACTGAACCACCAACCTGGAACCTGGGATGATGGATACAACTCAACTCCCAGTGGCAAGGGCATGGACGTGTACATTTGGTATATCTTGTGTGTGTGCATACATTTTCATGTTTAGATATAAATACATAGGTTGAAATATATACTACGTAAATATAAATATTTATATATCTATATATTCATTTATTTATGTATGTGTACTATATCTAAATCTGTACGCTCACGCACTTTCATAAATATACTCAGATGCACGGTCGTGGCAGTGAGCCGCTCAACAGCTTGATCTTACCGTGCTCGCAGCCATGCCTTGGATCCCACAGGGGTCATGGCTTCTTGGAAGTCACTTTGGAACCCACTTTGGAACCCATGGGCGTCGTTATGGATGGCCTAGTGATGGATGGCGAAAGTCGTTTGTTGCTTTAAGTTACCAACATTGGATGATTTGAAGCTTGTGACTTGAGAAACACCCATATGGTGCCCGCTCGTAGCCATGAAGGATGAAAGTGATTGGCAACTGATGCAGAAACAACAAAGAACAAAAGAGACAGAGCTGGAAGCCAGGCTTGTGAAGTGAGAAGTCCTGGCCTTTTCGATGTGTTTTTAGGGACTGTACGAACTCTTTGTTGCCGGTTTCAGGGGCTTTTGAGTACAATACCTGTTTGTTTGAATGGCATTGATATGAACAAAGGATTTTCACGTGCATCCAGCCGTTGCTAATTGTGGGCAAGACGCAGGGCTTGCCTTCAAGAGTCAATGCGAGGGTTGTCTAATCCAATCCGAATTGTTTCATCGCAGCAGTCCAGATGCACGCCTCCCAATCTTGGTTTTTGGTTGATCATCTTGGGATCACTTCTGAATGCTCGCTTGCGATTCTCTGAACAAACCACAGTATCCTGAGTAATGATGGTCGGCTTAAAGTGGTTGGTGAAGTTGGTTTGTGAACAATGTAAAAATCAATACTGGGTAATCATTGTTAGTCTATTTATTGTCATTCATAGTGGGTCAGTTGATGTTTGCTTCATTCATGATTATCACTGATAAACCACGGCTATTAGTTATTTTCATGGTTTCATGATCAATTCTACGCCATAGGTATTCCACGTAATGATTAAGCAAACCATCCACCACTGCTATGATGATTTGCCGAATCGTTCCATGTTTGGCTCAGTCGCTGGTTCCAAATGGCCACCATTCAGGCGCTTGAAGCAGCACGTAGTGGGCAGCTCTTTGAGAGTCTTGCCAGCGACAACCACCCGTTGTGACCCCGCTACTCGTACCAGGATCACTTATGGTGGCCAGATGATCATCATTCTTTGGGGATCACATTAATTACGTAGGATGCATTAAGCATCATGAACTATGCTTGTGAAATTATCCCCATGCTTAATCATGTACCATGGCTAAGGCGGAAATCCGAGTGGTTTAGAGCGGTTTTGATGTGTTTTGCTGTTGTTCAGGGGTTCATGGTGAGCAAATCTGGTTTCGGGAAGCATGTGAATTAGGGAATCTCAGCATTGGTCTGACATGATGGGAATAGTACATAGTAGTACAAGTTCTTCTGGAAGGGTTGCTCCAGCCAACAAGGGTAGGCTAGCAGTGAGAGATCAGGGATTTCCTCAACAATTTCAAGACGGCGGTCCGACGACACAAAACGTCACGGACATTTGGTAACTCATGGTAAATTGTTTTTTTGATCTTGTAGCATGCGCCTACCCTGACAGGAAGTGTCGATTTTTTCACAGCAGGCAGGATTTCTGCATTGCAGATGGTGTTCAAAGGCGGTCCTTTTCGACCGCCAGAGGGTAAGGAACAGCGGTGAATTCGAATATTTTGATACCACATGTTATTTCTCCATATTTCTCCATCATTTCGGCATGGTTGGGGAGAGGAACAGATTGAGATTATTACATTGTTTCGCCCTTGTTGCTTACCCTCACAGAATCTGTCCTTTACTGTACCATTTGAATCTTCCCACTGGGAGTAACCCCCCAACCATACAAAACTATTTTCAAAAACGAGCAAAGCATTTACGAATCTACCATGCATTCGCGGTTGTTGCTTATCAATCCCTTTGGTGCACCCTCATTTACCATACTCTACAGCTGATTAGCAACAATTCCCGTTTTTACCCGATGGGGGAATGCTATCATTTACATCCAAATACTGGCAGAATTCCAAAGTAATCACTGGTGCAACCTTTATTTGTAGACTTGTAGTCTCTACTATAATACCACTATTTTTACCAATCTTTATCACTAATGATTAATGATCGGTAATTTACTGATTGTTGGCAATGGTCCACTACTCATCTACTATGTAGTAATTACATATGTAATTACTGGTATTGCAGTCCACTACTATGTTGGTAATTAGCAAATATTGGCAATAATAGTGGCAGTAATTACAATTAGAGATTATAGCCAAGTACTGTACTATGTTTTACCACTACAATACCAATCAGTAATTACCCATCAGTAATCACTACAATACCACTACAATATTGGCTATACATCACTAGTTGTAGTCTTTACTGATGGTTTTTACCACTACCAATGCTTGGTGAGTCCAGTAGCTCCAGGTACAGATTAGACCTCCTCACCCACGGGGGGCTGCTAGGAACGTCATTGGGACAGCTCTTTGTGAGGCGCCGCGCCTTGTTGCTGATGATGAGCTGGTTAACAAGGACTAAGGTTGCTGAGTATTGGTTGAACATGGCTGGATGAAGATGAATGGTGAATATGGCTCAACTATCGTTGTTGATAGTCAAGGAAGTGTTGATGAATCATAGTGTGGATATGTATTGGGAAACATTTTCGCACCAATGGACCTGACAGTGAATCTGCCTGGGGCGCTTGCAACTTGCAACGCATAATTCATGGTTCCGCGGCTCATGACTTCAAAACAATCAGAGGGACCATAGGTTCAATCAAAAGGATTCAAAGCTGATTGGTTCGTGAAAAGTCATTTTTGATGCATGTGCAATTTTTTTGCTAAGGCATGGTCAATTTGTAGTGAGGCTGGTAGTTTGAGGCTTCCAATCAGATCCAATTCGCGGGTTCCGTTCCTTCTCCAACTGGGTAGGCTTTGGCGTTCACCAACCACAGTTGCTTACCCAACTGTCGAGTGGAATTTGCTTCCGGGTGCGCTGGGACGGGAAAGTCTCCGCAAGCACTGCAAGGGTTGGGGAATTGCAGGTTGCGACAGTTGACGTCGCAATTCAGATTCTATTTCTGTACACTGCATATGTTTTTTCAAATGATGTCTGTTCATTTTGTTTATTTGAGTGGGAATTGAGCACCAACAATATTTGATTATGCATATTTGCATACATTCCGTATATTGTTGGATTGTGTGATCAGAAAATATCACCGATCTATTCACACAAACACACATGTACACAAAAGGTTCCGTTGAAATGCATTGTGATTGCAGGTGTCGGGTACTGTTGGAGCCTCGATGGCTGTCGAAGAGGTGGATGATCAATGGTCGTTCCCTTGGCCTCCTGGGGGTGCAGGAGTCAATTCGAGGCTAATGGGCCTGGACTTTGGCTCTACTGCGCATCTCGGCGACGGTGGGGGGGAGATGGTGGTCTCCCGGTGAATGTGTTTAGCGTGCGAAGATGATCCATGACCCGGGCATAGCTCTTAACATCTATTTACTAAGCAACCAGTAGTTATTCACATCTATTACCTTTATGAACTGACAAGTAATTAGATTCTGGGAGCTATTCACCAACCTGTTTGTGCATTTTTGGCTGAAAAGCAAAACAGTGAGCTGACAACAGCGGTATTCACTACGACCTGAGGAACTGACCATGGCTACTCCTAAGCCTTTGGTGAGATGGTTTCTTTAAAATAACGACGAATTCCGGCTGGTGGTTGGGAGGGAGGGCTACCAAGAAACGGGGTGAAATTCAGCATTGCGGTGCTCAAAGTGTCGGAAGACATGAGCTACCAGGAGTTATCTAACCAAATGCCAGTATCATTCTGGTGAATTCATTAGAATTATGCTGATGGCTATTTAGAGGTGATTTTCATGATGAAATAGCGGCTTCCGCCGGTCAAATGTGTATTCAATTACCTGCCTACTCAATTGACCGTAGAAATTCGGAAGGAAACTGATGAATTTGTCATTGGTCATTTCATATGCCTCAAAAAAGTGTTTTTCCACCTGATAGTTCACAAGATCTTTGTGGGTATCTTGAGTAGAGCCTGATATGTGGGATATTTTCGCATGCCTTTTGGCAACTGTGAGCGTTGACAGTTGCTCAAGTGTTGAGCATCCGGGACGATCCAATGGGTTAAGTCTGCTGGTCATTTGTGAAGGTTTAGATTTTTCGGGGCCATTATTAGGTCAAGGAAGCTTGGTGAGTTTCTAAGACGCTCACTTATACCCAAATGGCAAGTCATAAGTGCTTCAAAGTTTCAGCCAACAGTTGTTGTGTTAGCATATTCAATTTGCAGCCCTGTTTTGGATTCGCTGACGGTAAGCAAGTTTGTTTTTTGGATGTAGGACTTGGTTCATATTTGGGTTCTATGATCTATAAGATTTCAATTGATTATCTATTAGGGGTTGATTTGCTTCAGGTTCTGACTTACTCTGATTTCCTAAGAGATGATTTGGGTGTGACGAGATGTGACCTGGACTTCAACTCCATCGCTTGCAGAAACCTCTGTGAAGTGCCACAAGACCAGCGTATCAAAAGATTGGTCTCAGAGTCTCTAGATTTTTGATCAATTGGATGCCTGAAAAGATTCTCCTTAATCACTCACCTGAAAATTCCCATTCTCCCACTGGCAGCCGAATTTCCCGGGTGCTTTCAAGGTGACAAGGCGTCCATTGGTTCCTGGCGATGAAGTCTTGATGTCCTATGTGTCTTGGATGCTGCGTACCAGGAGCTGGTGGTTGATGCTCGTTGGACCCATTTCCAACAAGTGGTTTTTCATGATGACGTAGTGCGTGTTTCTCATGTCACTTTGGGGTAGCTCCAAATCATGAAACAATATCCACCATCATCCACCAAACCACCATCATCCGCTATCTATGTTTCGTAGTTAACCAACCGGTTTTTTTGGGGTTCCCGGGGTTCCTTGAAAAATTCGATGTGTTACTGCTGGTTGTGACCCTAGCTGCGGAGCGGCACGGCCTGCGAGCTTCCAAGGTCCCATCCGTGGTGGGCAAACCATTGGAGGACCAGCCGAAAGCGGTCGCACCGTGCGACCGGATGGTTCCTGGTTGGTCGTTTGATTGAGGTCACAATGATTACGAATGAATAAAAGGGGATAACAACCAACAAGAATTGGTGACACAACCAGTTGCTGGTTTGATGGTTCCATTTTGATTGTTTTCCCAAATGTAATTCTTACCACATGGTTGGTTGACTTGCGCATGTTTTGTCATGATGGGGTGGTTCAACCACCAGCCAGGTTCGTATTTTGGGGAACTGATCAAAACAAATTACGTGTTGCGTTCGTTTCGTTGAGGTTTATATTTTTCCGAAGGTTCATCGTATTGACTAGTATGCCACCACGGTGGTTGGCACTAAGTGATATTTAGAGTTACCCTGAGCACCAATCCTCCTTGGATATACCAAACAAAAACGACGTGGAAGGGTGGGGACTGTTTGTATGTCTGAATCCTTGGGTCATCACGACCCCAACAGCAGGCCGCTTGGGGTAGGTGCTTCATTCAGTTGTTGGGAGATGCCGGAATCCGATATCGTCCCAACGTTTGTCCCAGAGGCTTGCCCGCAAGTGCTGCTTATTTTTCATGCATCAATGGTTTCTTATGAAAGATTCTCCACAATTTGTTCAACACTTAATTAAAATTATTTCTATTCACGTTTTTTCATGCAAATTGTATTTATTTTTACATTTACTGTAAATCTATGTTACTGTAGGTTTTCTTACATTTGTGATTTTCTCATCAGACATTGACCCAAAACCCTTGGAGCAGAGCGACGTTGCCATGACGTTGCCTGGGGTGAGTCCCAAGAAGTTGATGGGGTCGCAACTCATGGGTTGCCATCCATGTTTGGTTCCAAGGATGACCTGTGATTTCACCGCTGATGGTAAAGATGGTTATTCTCATCGTTAATTGTCCTTTCAATTATCCAATGGATTATCAGTATCAAGAATCAATCCCTGTGACTGTTCTCATCAACCTTCGCAAAACGCGCGGCAGGAACGTCAGCGGAAGATGCGGAAATTTGGCTTCGAGTGCCATTGTACCTGGACGGAAGTGCTTATCATGAGATGGGACTGGCCATTCAACAACCTTGAAGCAGATGACCAAACCCGTGGTTGAAATTGTTGTTAATTATTCCCAGAAATTAGTGTTCTTGGTTTTTCAGAGTTGCTGGGGATAAGCAATTAATGGAAATACTGATACGTTTGATCTACCCAAACAGGTTGCGCATTCCACACATCAGCTTGTTGGTATGAACCAGGGGTGTCAACCAAAATCTGGGGGAGTTGCAATCGAGGGATCAACATCATTTTCCTGGTTGGTCGCAGTACCAATGGACTACTTAAGAAATGCATAAACATGCATAAACGGTGTTTCTTAAATCCGGAAGTTGTATGTTCACATTTTTTGGCTGCAGACTCACCTATTTGATGCAGCCCAGTGCTTGGGGGGCCGGGTGTTTTCCACTACATACCAGTGCGTAGATTATGGAAAGTAACAGATCAGTTCACGAACGTATCCAGGTGGCTTGCCTCACTCAGACATGGTAAAGCTCCACTGGCGATGGTTTCCCTGAGGATTTGTGGATCAAGGCTACCCACTGTCCCCTCTATTCCTTGGGCATGAAAGCAGCCCGCAATGATCCCCTTCCCAGTGAAATCAAAGGTAGGACAGGCTATTCTCATTCGATGCTTGGTGATGTCACTGAAAAAATCTGTGCGGTTGGTGTTTTATCATAGTCGTTATTGACCAAGCGCCACCATTGGGCAACATCGTTGATCACACCATTATTATAACCATTCTTTGCCTGTTTACTATCAAGCCATGAAGCATTATTGAGTCATTTAGGCACTTTGTTGTTTTTTATTTGTTGGCTATGCCCAGCATTTCCGGATGCCATCGCTAGCACAGTGGCTGCTAGAAATTTCTTGCAAGCCTGACAAAATTCACAGTAGTGGTGGACATGTGGCTGTGGTCAGAACCCTGTCCCCCTGGTGAACATCCCGCAAATGACCTAATTAACTTGTTTTTCAAGGATGTTCATCGATCCATTCTTGCGATGGTCAAAATTGACCCAGAACCACATGTGACAATGACAGCAATACCACTGCGGACCTGTTCAACAAAATCTCTGTGGTTTGTTTCGTTAGATTTCAGAATGGTTCGTGGCTGGAATAGGGACTGGTTGGTGGTTTGATTGACATTTTAATTTTCCCTACTAGCAAATGACTCTTGTCAATACCAAGAAGGATTGATGCCTCTTGATAGTTTATTCATGATTGGAAGTTTCTACAACCAACTATTGTAGAACAGCTTCAATCAACAGCAGACCGGCATGTGGACTGGTTGGGATAGTCCACATTTGCGCGAGAAATATTTTCTACTTGGATGATCATCCCAGTTAGCAACTGGCTAGTCGTTGCAGTAGAAATTGCATGCTCCAATATGATCAAACTATGGCTGCCCTTGCAGCTGGTGGTAGGGGACGAATTAGTTGTGTCCAACGTTCCCCCCTACCGGCAGCCGTTCCTAGGCCGGAGTTGCGAAACCGACAGGGTGCGGCTCCGGCGGGGGGGGGGGCATGGGACTGGGTAGG
>VSDK01027616.1:198897-252269 GCA_009767595.1 Symbiodinium kawagutii
TTCCCTACAGGAGCTACAGGCAGGATGAAGCTCCTCAAACTGTTTGCAAGGATCTGGACCATTTTGGCCTGCACCATGCAGAAGCATGCCACAATCACGTATGTTCTGTAGCGTTGGCCAGGCGTCGAATTCCCCCTGTGATTTTGCATGAAAGCGTCAAGATTTTGCATTAAAGAAAACCTGCAGTTTCTGTATGCAGTCTGAGGTCCTAGAAGCTGACGGACTGCCTTGATTGCAGAAAAGATGGACGTTTTTGCAGCAATGAATGGAAGCCCTTGTTTGGGTTTCCCTCAGAGCCTCATTGGATTCTTCCTCTCTGGCAGTTGGAACGGTAACTTGATGTTAGGTTCATGGCCAGCGGGAGGATATTCTTTCAATGGATGAATTTGATTGATGATTTCAATCTGTTCTTTCAATCACCAGTGGTTAAGATTTGAATCCCAAGAGATTTGGTGCTTGAGACATCGAATTGCCTCATGGTCGACAGGGGACCACCGACAATTTGCTGTTGATTGGGGATGATCTATGGTCAGCATCCAGTCATCTCTATGTCAATCCTGGGCCCCCAGTCAAATTGTGGTCGATTCAGTTGATTGTCCCACAAATCCATGTTCGTTTATCAACCATTGAACTGCATCCACCGTGCAGTAATGTTCGCGGGCCTTCGTTGACCGACTATTGAATTAATTAGTTGACTAGTAGTTCGCCAACTAAGGCAAGCAATAGTCAGCTAGTAGGCCAACTATACGTCCATCTTACAGTCGACAATTGGTGAACCCCAGTCCACTATCCGTCGACTTACCTCAACCTTTACCTGCAGCTATCGATCGCTCCAAGCCGGGGTGGCTCGCTCTTCAACCGGATGGCCGCTGCTGGGCTGACATTGCGCGAACGATTGGATCAGAGGATCCTTTGTTAGTTTGGAGAAGCGATTTATTTCATGGTGTAGCCTTTATGTTCTTGTGAAGAGGTGGTTGACTATCATTTTATTTGGTGATGCTTGGAACACCATTTAAGAACTGATGAACCGCCACACACGAAACTGATGGTTTCTACTGTTTTCCTTAAGCATTAAGCAAATGAAAGGTACTTGGCACTGCCATTTTGATATCACAGCTAGACTGGTTTGCGCGGGGCCTCACAGAAATCGACATTTCTAATCTAGCGACCTCTCACAGACGACCAGCAAAGTAGCCGTAGATTTGTAGAGCCATACTTTATTCAAGTCAACCTAATGGACAAGTGGACAAGCCATTTTGCCAACATAGTAACGGAATTACGATGCGTAATGACGCGTACATTTCCAGAAATCCCTTTCTCTAAAGGTTGAACTTTCAGAGCGCCCTCCCAAAAAAATTGCCGCTTTCGCAGAGGGGAAGCAGTGCCGACGGCGCTCCAAAGTCCTGCCAGCGCTCCAAGGTTGTTACGTTTATGGGCAGAGTTGCGAAGTCACAGTGCTTGCCCTCAGAGTGGTGAGGTGTACCAGTCATGTATGATTTGATGGGTTCATCGTGGCTCACGGTCCATACTGGTTGATACTTTTCGTTACTGGTCAATGCTGCTGCCGATGATAGATGTTGAAAGTGGGATGGCTCACGTGGGAGGATCAACCACAAACAATCGATTCCATGGCTCAAAACCAGGGGGGTACCACGTTTGTTGAAGCAACTATCCACAGGTTGATGATTAGAATTGTCCTGAGTGATTACATAATCACTCTCATCATTAGCAACTGTCCAACTAACCATGAATTTACCACCAACTGACCATCATCAATAACCAATCTACAGTCTTGTTGGGCCCCACGTCATCGCAATTTGGTGAGTGATGGTGAGTGTAAAGTATTTTTTTGCCTATTGGCTATTGCGCTTGGGGTTTACACAAGGTTCATGCAACAAACTGGCTACTGGATCTACTAGGCTTGTAAGCTACTGGCTATATTTGGCACACATATTTATATGACCTGTTGCACTGCGATTCTTTTGCGGGGCCGGAACTCGATTGATCACTGCTGAGATGGTCACAGAGTTTGGTACTTGATTTGTTCAATGGGATTATCCCACGCCAGTGGGCGGTGGCGGAGGCATGATGAGCTTTCAGCAAAGATTTGAGAACATCCAAGTCAGCAACCAGCAAACCCTTCAAAAGCACAGTCCATAATCAGTTGCAGTTGTTATGGTCCAGAATGGTTAATGATATTTGGTGATAGTGTTTGTGATCGGTAGATCATTGAAGTGACTCAGAGTGGTCAGTGATGCTTGTCGCATGCTGCCCTTCATGGCACTGGCACTAGCCCTGGTAGGTGCTCAACGGCGGCATGTCCGGAAAGGCCAACGGGGGGTGCCCAACTTCTCAGCTTGTGCCATGGATTTGCCAGGGAGGCGCTCGTCATAGCTCGGTCGTCGTTCACATTTCCACGGGGCTCATGAGGTGATGGCTTTGCAGAGATCCCATCGTGGTGGTCTTTCTGGTGCATTCTTAAGGACGGCGAATTAGATACTAGATGGTACTAGCTGTAATCATTCATGATTCATGGTGGTTTACATGATCACTAGCATAGTATAACTGTAATCATTCATGAATTCATGATGGTTTATCCACTGATCCCGTTGGGTTCCATGAATTTCCGCTCGTGGAATGCCCGGCGTTGCAGGTTTTAGGTCCCAGCGATCGTGCCGGAACATCTTCCAGTGCCTCGGTTTCCGCTGATCGGAACGCGGCTGGGGGCTGCAGAGCAGAACCCCCGTTACGGGACTGGTAACTTGGGAAGTTAGGGTAACTAACATTTATATATGAGATATATATATATATATACACGTATAAATGTCACTTTTCAATAGGTGGCTTGTTATACAGTAGCTTATTTTTTGTGGTTTATCAAGTCATTGGGGTACCCCCGATTATCATCCCTTCATATTGATCATTTATAATGAGAAACCCTCCATTTTTAGGGTACCCAATTTTGAGACCCTCCTCCCCTTATAACCTTTTTTAGGTGGCGCACCTAAAGCAACTTATAACGAGGGAGTTGCACTCTGTGGTTAAGGCTTCGCAAATAGATAGATAGGTGAATAAACCATAGCAAGGATTGGCTAATGCTTAGTTAATGGTCAACGCCACAAGGGAAAGGATGACATGAAAGACTGCTTGTTCACCAGCAACAGAAATTGATCGTTAAAATGACTTCATGACGGTTTCAACTTGGGTAATTAGACTGCCACTGGAGGCAGCATCCTTAATCATAATGGCATTGACCACAAGAAAACCCGTTCCGTGCTGTCATTTGCTTGTTTTATATATATATATACACATACACACATGTGTGTTTCTGCTTTTCAAGAACAGTTCAGAAATATCATTCTTCACCCTCATGCTTCACCGTCATGCTTCACCATCAATCATCCTTAACCATGATTAGTCCATGTCATTTACAACCCACTGTTTTTGACCCTAACTATGTGGCACCTTTGCTATCATTATTGGCTGATAAACAGTACGTAATCATTGTTCTTAACCTTTACTACAACAATTGATTGATCACCATTATTCACCATTGTGAATGTTTCTCCAAATACGTGACTCCCTATGGCTTAAGAAACCTCCAAATATGTAATTGCTATGTCCCCTATAACTAGTGGTAATCACGCTCTATCATGAACCACGATTGATGCTTATTCACCCCATTCTGAGTATACCAATACCAACATATAGTTGCAATATCCCTTATTATTGCTGCCTATAATCCCCTGTCAAGCACCATTATTTGATGGCTGTAGCACCTTATAGTATTTGTTTGACCACTCTTGTTGGTGCTTATCCCCCATTATGAACCACAATCATCCACTTTTAACCCTTTATTATCATTAATTACTCATTAATCATTATTAGTCGTTATTGTCCATTATTAACCATTGTTATCAGTTATCCATTCTTATCCATTCTTAGCCGACCTTCCCGGCTGTTCGTGGCGTGTCGCCCTTTCTCAGGAGGTTCCGATTCGCCAACAACATCGAACTCGCCCTCACTGACCAAGGCTCTGCCGAGTCATGGAACAGGTGAAGAACTGGTGCGCCGAGTGCCCCTGGTTGGTGGGTTTTTCTAGGGGTTATAACTCCATTAATAGTGGTTGATAATAGGGGATGGCAAGCAAGAAGAATTGGTTAAACAAGTGGTAAATAATGGCCAAGAACTAGTTGATGGTTTTTAACTTTTCCATTTTTCCTAGTAATTATGAACAAATGGTTGGTTGACTTTTACTTTTCGAAAGGGTTGAAACCACCAACCAGACAATGTTAACCCTGGATGAAGCTAAACCCCTGGCTGATGAATAGTGGGGAAATCCCCCAGTTCAGCGGGTTTCCCATTAAGCCATGGTACCACTCCAATCAATCAACCTATGGTTTAATTGTTGATCCGGGGTTAACATTAGTGGTGAGTACTCGTAAATAATGGTCAAACTTGACAATGATTAATGAAGAGTAATATGACTGATAATGGTCAGTGATGGCTAATCAGTGCGTAATGTCGAATAGTAGTTTTTGGTAGAATGTGAATTGACAACGATGACTAGGTTGATGAACACTGGTTGACAACGCTTATGAATGGCAAGTAAGTAATGATGAACTGGTTAAAGATGCTTAGTGATGGCTACTAATGGTCAATGACAATTAACTCTTGTTGTTGCTTTTGTTCTTATTCTTTTTGCGCCATTCTTGCTGTCGGTGCTGCTGTTTGGCTTATGATGTTCCTTGTTGATATTGATTTTGGGTTGCTTTTGTCATTGAATAGAAATAGTACCCAGTGAACAACCTACCTTTCACCAACAAAGTTTAGAGACATCACGCCAATCCCAGTCATAGCCAACCACGAGAACTGCTAGATTAACCATTCTCAGCCATTAACATTGGCTTCTAAGCATTTTCCACAGGACCGAAATTTTTAAACGTGCCTGGTATCTCTTGGGGATCCTTCAAGAAGTCAACTGCTTCCATTCTCAGTCCCAGTCCAGCGCTCGAGAGGTCTTGGTTAAACACGGGTAGGTTGATTCAATTTGTTGCCCATTCGCGCTTAGTAAGGATTCATATCAGGCAATGGTGCATGACTACGGTACACTATTGGTATTGATGATGGCTTATAGTGCTTAGGAATGGTTCCAACTGATTGAGAGGGGTCAATTATGCTTAGTGTAGGGCACTGGTAGTGGTGAAGGCTCACAATTCATGATAGGAGTATACCAACCCGTAGGCTCACAGTGTCCAGTTCTCCGCTGTGAGGAAAGCCATGGAAAACATTGGAAAATCGTTGGTGTTTTCGGGAGCCATTGATGATTGCCCGCAGACGATTGTATGGGTGGCCATTGTGCTCTGGTCACAAGGATTATATTTGGTTTTATCGGTTTTATCCAAGTACAGTCTCTTTTTTCTCAGAGCTGTGCTGCGGCTGCTACAACCACGAAGATATATTAGATTTGTAGATGGTTGTTATGGGCATTTTTCAACTCATTTGGTTGGTGGTTTTAAGCACAGTTTATTTTCACCATTCATGATTAAGACATGGTTGGTTGACTAATATCTTTCATGGGTTTAAACCAGCAACCAGTCATGTATTTCACCTGGATTACTGGTTTGTCTCTCTGGTTGTCGTATTACCAGTCAAAGCCCTGGTCCCTGGTTTTGTTTTGTTGTTTTTGCCAGAATCGACCAGCAAAGGCCCTTGTTCCCCAAACAGTGTGTGCACTGAAGGGGTTCTTACGGTAAGGGAAAAGGACCCTGTGTGATCCAGGTGTTCTCCGGTGGGCGCAGCTAATTCGTGTACCCTTTCGTCAAAAACGTTCGCCCATCTTCCGTTTTCGACAGAAGCTTCGCACGAAACTCATGCCGGGAGACCCCTCTTCCGGAGCTGCGTTCTCGCCTGCGCGCCGTGTCCGTTTTTGGAGCAATGTGCATTTTACGTGGCAGGCGCAAGGGAAAGCTCACTTTTGTCCCTCTTGGGCATTATAGGAATCTGTGGCAGGCGCAAGGAATTCGCAATGTTTCACAAAACGTGTAACCAACGTCGATTTTGCGACGTTGCAAACACGTTGGCAGGCGCACACAAAATGAGCGTGTCCGAAAACATCGGCTTTTTCATGACAGGGCCAGCATTTCGTGATCTTGAGCTCTCTTTTGGTGACCTCAAAACGCTCGTTTCGTGAGACTGTCGTCATTTTTGCATCTGCTATGTCGAGATCATTTTCTCGTGACAGGTGCAGGACTTCGTATGCCTCGGGATCACTTTTTCGTGGCAGGCGCAGCATTTTGCAACATAAATCATAAACGCTTGAAATCGCAAATCGCAGTGAAATGGAGATTTCAGGTGCCTTTCATACCTTTGCTTTTTTGTGTCTCGCCTGCGCGCGGTGCAGATTTTGATTTCGCTCGTGCAACCTTCTGCGGACCTTGTGCGTGTCGGATCGCTCTCGTCTGCCGGCAGGGCGAATTTTGATTTCGCTCGTGCAACCCTCTGCGGACTTTGTGCATGTCGGATCGCTCTCGCCTGCGCGCGGTGCGAATTTTGATTTCGCTCGTGCAACCCTCTGCGGACTTTGTGCATGTCGGATCGCTCTCGCCTGCGCGCGGTGCAAATTTTGATTTCGCTCGTGCGACCCTCTGCGGACTTTGTGCGTGTCGGATCTCTCTCGCCTGCGTGCGGTGCCAAATTTTTGCTTTTGACGAGATCTTGTCAAGAGTTGTTTCTTGTGAGTGCACCGATGTACCGTCAAATGTGTGCTCCCATGTGCTCTCATATGTGTGGTCTCACATGTGTGCTCATATATGTGTGCTCTCATATGTGTAGTCTCATATGTGTGCTCTCATATCTGTGCTTTCATATCTGTGCTCTCATATCTGTGCTCTCATATGTGTGATCATGTGTGTGCTGTCACATGTGTGCCCATATGTGTGCTCATTTTTGTGTGCTCTCATTTGTGTGTGCTCTCATATCTGTGCTCTCACATGTATGCTCATGTGTGTGCTCTCATTTGTGTGATCATGTGTGTGCTGTCACATGTGTGCCCATATGTGTGCTGTCACATGTGTGCTCTCATTTGTGTGCTCTCACATGTGTGCTCATACATGTGTGCTCAAATGTGTGCTCTGAAATGTGTGCTCTCACAAATGTGCTCTCATATGTGTGGTCTCACATGTGTGCTCATACATGTGTGCTCTCGTATGTGTGCTCTCATATCTGTGCTCTCATATCTGTGCTCTCATATCTGTGCTCATATGTGTGCTCTCATATGTGTGTTCTCACATGTGTGCTCATGCATGTGTGCTCAAGTGTGCGCTTTCACATGTGTGGTTTTAAAATTGTGTTCTCACAAATGCGCTCCTATGTGTGCTCTCACATGTGTGCTCTCATTTGTGTGTTCTCATATGTTTGCTCTCATATGTGTGATCATGTGTGTGCTGTCACATGTGTGCCCATATGTGTGCTCATTTTTGTGTGCTCTCATACGTGTGTTCTCATATGTGTGGTCTCACATGTGTGCTCATACATGTGTGCTCTCATTTGTGTGATCATGTGTGTGCTGTCACATGTGTGCCCATATGTGTGCTCATTTTTGTGTGCTCATAGGTGTGCTCTGACAAATGTGCTCTCATATGTGTGGTCTCACATGTGTGCTCATATATGTGTGCTCTCATATGTGTAGTCTCATATGTGTGCTCTCATATCTGTGCTTTCATATCTGTGCTCTCATATCTGTGCTCTCATATGTGTGCTCTCATATGTGTGTTCTCACATGTGTGCTCCCATTTGTGTTCACAAATAAATGTTCTTGCTGTGTCCTTTTCCCACTTCCCCCCATCTCACTGTTTGGGGTCTCTTGCCGGGATAATTTTTATTGTGTTTCATTTTTTGATTGATATATCATCAATGTTTTTTCTGGATGATCAGATCCCATTTTAAAACCATGTCCAAATGTGTAAAACAAACTCCATGGGATCTGATCAGCGGCTCCACAACCGTTTTTCCAGTGCCTGAACCAAAATCATTGACAAATCAAAGCTGCTCTCATACAGTAATTAGGTTGGT
Organism: Symbiodinium kawagutii; assembly: GCA_009767595.1. NCBI lineage: Eukaryota > Dinophyceae > Suessiales > Symbiodiniaceae > Symbiodinium > Symbiodinium kawagutii. The sequence goes on from VSDK01027616.1 coordinate 206,971, forward strand.
TATTCTAATTTTTTTTTCTATTCATAACTTGGTTCATGAGTCTTTGTCATTGACCAAAAGATGTTTGCATGTTGACCCGTTGACCCTATCAGTCGAGTCTAGCTGGTGGGTTTCCACGTTACCAAAATGATCGACCAGACCAGAGTCATTCCAACCAGTTGTAATAAATTCTCAAGTCATAGCTACAAAGAATATCAAAAAATTGCCCAGAGTCAGACCACCCAAGGCATGAAACCAGTCGTTGAACCCTTGGTTTGCCAGCGGCCTTCAATGCGGCTGGAGCCGGCAGACCTCTCCGACTGCCGCGAAGCTGAGCTCTGAAGGACTCAGTCTCTTGGCGTGGTGGCCATGGTGGTCATGGGAGATTTGGCGGCCAACATGAACCAAGCAGCTTGGACCAAGCATTTGAAGCAGATCTAACGGTAAATGATCAGGGTTGCTAGTGGCAGAGGAATGCAGATGACATAGATTATGTACCATGACAGATGGAATCCATGCAGGATAGATGGAATCACTGCATTTGGGGGTTGCTATAATGACAATGAAGAGCATTATCGGGCTGCAAAATGAGACTTAAGGGATTGAAGGACTTAAACAATGGTTAACATGCTGGGGCTTTATGAATAAATCTATTAACTGGGACTCAAGCAGCAAGAAGCCAGTGTGGCAAACTGATCTCGCAAACGTGTGTCCGATAGAGTCAATGGGGCGTGGTCATTTTCCCACAGCCAACAACCGCAATCGCAATGTGACTAATTCGATGTTGCGGATCTTGTGGCTGGTTGATTCATTATTGTACATTTGGCCTACATAATCAACAACAACCACCAAGAACAACGGCGGAATAAGCACATGACAGCGATCTAAGTGATAACATGACCATTCAGTTCGTAGTTGGATGCGAATGCGGGCTTACCTCGGATTCTTTCCAGCTAAACCACAGAACATTGAACCACGTACGGATCTAACAAAATTCAACATATTGCGATGACATATACAGGTATCATATCTAAATATATTTTATACATGTATCAATATCTAAATATATATATATATCTTTAAATGGAGATATAAATAAATAGATAAATATATATATATATATTGTATATATATATATTGTTTTTATATATATATATATTGTATATATATATATATATATATATTTATTGTATATATATATATATCCAATTACTGTACTTCTATTAGCATTTACGATAAAACATTTGATGTTTTTTTGTTCAGACGGAATGATATACTGATATTGAAATGTATCCTCATCAGGCGGATCGTGGGGATCGTGACGTGGTGCCACCAGCGATGCTTTTTTGTTTTTGAATCCGTTCGATCAACCAAGGACTATTGGCTGCGCTATATGGCTATTGGTTAAAGTTTTGGGTTTGAAACTAAGGAGCAACAAGGAATCATCAAGACAGATTGTGTATGAATTATGAAAGTGTATGATTGTTGCTGATCAACTACTGGAAGAAGCATGAGTGTTGACACAAGTACTCCTCTTTACTATCCGAATCTGTCACAATATGAAGCATTGTACATTGTATTACCTTTTATCGGTGTTGGCACATTTTTTAGATCTATGATTAGCAATCACTTACCATAGAGTCATATACACTATGTTATATACAGTTCATTTGTTATTTCCTGTTATTGTCCCTCGTTTTCATCACGACCGGACGAACCAAGCATCACGACCTTGCCATTCGACGTGATCCTTCATGGGCAGGTCCAAAGCAGTCTCCTGAGAAGGCGAAGGCACCGGCGCCACGGTGAATGCTGAAGCGTTGGTGACGTTTGGCTTTGGTTGATTCATGGTCTATCGTTAATGTTTAATGGTCAACGAATTACTGACTTAATGTGACTTAATGACTTATTTGATGAATGGTTGGTGGTATGGTTGATGGAAACCAATGGTTATTTCATGGTTAAGTCATGCTGATGTCATACTTGTTTGATGAACAATTGGCTAATGGTCGGATTGGCAAATGTTAGTGAGTCATCATTGACTAAGTATCTTTGAGTTTGGGTTGTTAATGATGAAAGCAACTCTAATGATTGATCAAAGCCAATTAAGACAACTCTAAATGATCAAACTAATGATAAGTCTAAGTTTGGTTGAGTTTGGTTGCTAATGATGACATCTTATGAATGGTTGGTTCATGGTTAATGGTTAATGGCTATTTAATCTCTGAGTTGGTGAGTGGTTGGTTCATCGTTGATTAGACTTATGCTTCATCTTGGAGAATGGACAAGCATCCATGTTTGAATGGGAGAATGGGTATAGGTGAACTATCATGATTTGATCAAATCAATATCATCAATTCTAATTCAATTCTAGAATGGTCACCTTCTGGAAGCATGATCATCTATAAAGTGTCAATTATGGCTCATGGTTCATGATTTGATTGATAACGGTACAAGATACCGATCAGCAGCGGATTCGCAGCCACAGAGCAGGTGTAGCGTCATTTTCTGGCATAGAAACATGGGGATCCGTCTAAACCAACCCCATCCAGCTCCATTTTTTTGCGGTGATCACAAGGGTTTTCGATGTTCTGAAGGAATAACACAGGTCTTGTACCCCAGGTTTTGTGGTGGCCCAACACATGCTGGTGGCACTCGGAGATTCTCACAGGGTATCATCATTGTGCACATCGAAATTTCAGAGGGTTGTCAGATCTCTGTTTGGGGTTTCTCAAGAACAGGGTAGCCCCAACTTATCCAATGTAAATCCTTTATAGTAATACACCAACAATTTTTGGGGTACCTTCATTTTGAGAAACCTCGATACAAATCGTGATTATTTTTTGCGCGGGCCTTGAAACTCACAGGGTGACATAATGTCTGAAAGATACTAATATGCAATAATTCATGTTGTGGATGGTTGTCCCCAATCTTGAGCTGCACAGCCCGAAGGTATCCTGTCATCTAGAAATATTAGTCTCAGGTTGCCAAGCTCCGTCGGGCCGGTTGGACTGGGGTTTCCGCAGGTTGTTGTGGTTGTTGGAGTAAAGAAAGAGTCCACCCATTGTTGTTAGAAATTGTCCCTGAGCTTGTCGATTTTGTCAAATATAGTAAGTGGGCAACCCATTTCTTGCTCATAGAAATTATGGTCCAACTATGTGGGTGTTTCCCAGAAAATGGATGCCCCAGAAATAGTTGGTTTATTACACAAAACGGTTCATCTCACAAAGCACAATCATTTGAGGTCCAAGTACGTCCAACTATATTGATCATATGTGGGAATTCACCAAGCATTTTGGGGGAACCCTATGACTTGAACAACCAACATACCATATTTATACACTTCCAATTTTTATAGCAAAGTGTTTGATGTGTCATAGGGTCATACGTACGATTCAACTGTCGGCCACTGGGTAGGTCTCGTCCGCTCAGGGTGAAGCCAAGCCCAAGTCTGAGAAAGCGGGCAGCTCTAAGCCCAAAGGCGCGGCCACGTTGATAGCTCAGCAGGCGCAGTAGGCTGGTTGTGCGACCAACAAAAACCGGCACCATGCCATCCATGTGTGGAAAGAGATTCAGGTTATTTCAGTTTGGTCTCCAAGAAAACGAGATCGGTGATTCACAACTGGCAATTTCGATTCAAGATGATTCACGGCATGGCACTGCTCGCAGGCAAAAGTGGAAAGACTCGAAAGGACGGGAAGGAGCAAGACGATTTGTTCGGGGCGCCTCGGCTGCAAAGTCTTCGCCTCAAAAGGTGTCCAAGTTGCCAGTGAAGCATTAGCCGGTGTCCAACTTGACCAACCAATCCATCCAGCCGTTCCATGGCTAAGCCTGGATTCGGCTGGGGCTACCGGGGATTCACAGCATCTAGGTCAGTTGCCATGCTCGCTAAGTTGGCCTGGGGTTACCACCGTTAGACTGGTGGAGTCCTCCCGTGGGATGATAAGCGTATGGTTTAGCTGTGGAACATGAAATCAAGGCCGGGTGGAATGCTTAGATAGATGTGGATCTAGGGAGGCATAGGTTGTTGCTCGAGCAGCTTCCAACGCAGCAGATGCCACGCACCTTGCCACAGGACACCTGGTTGCCCCGAAGCATGCTCGGTTGGTTCATTTTTGTAGAAGTTTTAGTATGTGAGAGGGGGGACAAATGCCAAGGACAATATATCAGGTTATCAGGATGTGTACAGCCACACCCATGTATCCCAGGCACTACACGAATATTAGCCATGAGTACGTTAAAGTTATATAGCGGACCCATTTAATGCAAAAAAAAAGAGTCATTTTCACGGCTGATTTTCTTGAAAATAAAGACACCTTAAGACGGGCTGTTTCAGCATGTTTCGGCTAGACTGGGCATTGCATGTAACAGGTGAAGATGTCACGCGCAGACAACGAAGCGATGAAGTGCTGTAGGCTGTGATGTGCTTCCCATAGTGCCCTGAGATTCATGCCCGCTCCCAGGCCATTCCCGGGGACACAGCTTTTGCAAAACTTGGCAGCTTGAAAGATGTGGTCCGGAGAACCCAGCATGGCTGGCGGAAACTCGGAGAATTTCAACATGTCTTGTACATATCATATGGGTTTTCTTTAGAACTGCGAACACCCAAAGATGGTTGGCTTATGATCAAGAATGACGAATTATCGGATGATTTGGGGGTACTCCCAGTTTAAGAAACAGCCATATGGGGTTTGTCCATTAACCGCAGCCATCCATGATAGCCAATAAATAATATATGCCAGAACAAAATCTGATGTTTAGCCATTTCCAGGGGGTGCACCATTTTTGGACAAACCCATTTTCAATATTATGTTCTGTGGATAGATCCATTAGGAATAGAGGTAGTCTCCCAACCCCAAGATTGGGGTGTTCCATGGTGTACCCCATTTATGTCAAACAGAAAGATATCCATTGTTTGCACATATACAGACAATGTACGTTTGTTCAAACACATAAGTATTCACTTTTGTGCTTACTTCCTTACTGACTTCCTTATTTACTTACGCACTTACTTTCATACATACATACATACATGGCATGCGTTCAAAAAAGGCCGAACAAAGGTTTGACATGAAAGTTCGGAAATTCGTCTTGCCAATTGCAGTTTTCAATTTATTCATAAGGCGGGCCCCGATGGAAATCACATGAAACTGCAAGGCAGCGCTAGCTCAGCGCTAGCTCCGCGCTAGCATTTTGGTTTCCAGCTACCATGGCTTCAACTGAAGGTGTTGGATGGCCTGAGTTTACATATGGTGGCAGCGATTGCACGACTTCCTGATGGGTTTAGACCATGATGAGAAACATTCCTTTTTGGTGTGACGTCGTTGAAATTGTTAGAAAGCCTGGTCTCAGTTAGTAACCAGCAGAGGCTTTCATGCTTCAAAACAGATGTCTCACTGAGCCTGCAACTTGTTGTTTCAGTTGGGAAGTAACAGCTGCTTCAGAAGGCTAAAGTTTCCTTTAGCGTCTGTGCGCGTCAAAAGAAAACATTTTGGGGACAAAACCAGGCAGAAATCATCGTATTTTTCGCGCTAGCTCGGCGCTAGCAACGCGCTAGCAGTGCGCTAGCACAAACCTCAACATGTGATATCCTATCAGTGTCTAGCAGTCTTCTTTCAGGCCGCCCAAGATGCACAGTTCACATGACCGCCAACCTACCATACATCCACACACCTAGTCCATCAGGTCCGCCCATGGAGCACACGCTCAGTCGCAGAGAGCGCATGATTTTAGGTCGTTAGAGACGCGATGCATTGCATTCGCGCACTGGCACCACTGGTGATAGTTCGCTGGAAAGACGTGCTGTCGAACCCCTCGCGCTAGTGTAAATATCAGAGGAAAACAGTCTTTACCTTCAATGTTTCATGTTTCAAACCCTTGGTGCGGTAAGTTGTTCCAGAGTACGGGCCCCAATGGAAATGGCTCAATTCCAGACTAATTGGGAACTTGCTTTTCGACAACCAGCCACATACATACATACATACATACATACATACATACATACATACATACATACATACACACATACATACATACATACATACATACATACATACATACATACCTGCATGCATGCATACATGCATACATGCATACATGCATACATGCATACATGCATACATGCATACATGCATACATGCATATGCATAATCGTGCATATACACATTATGCATGTACACATACGTACATGCGTACCTGGACCTTCTGGAAGCCAAAACTTTCTGGTCGTTTTTTTTTGGGTTGTTTTGGTCGTTTTGTTTCTTTTGTATTTCTTGTTTTTTTGCTGTTTTTTTTTTGAGCGTTTTTTGCAGGTGTTTTGCCGTGACATGTGGGTGTTCTACCGCTTGTGTGGATTTGCGTCCTTTGGGCCAAAAACTAGGTCAACAACCAAAGCAGCCGGATTTTTTTGGTCGTTGGAAGGACCAGGTGCATGCATACATGCATGCATGCATACATACATAGATACGTACGTACATACGTACATACATACATACATACATACATACACATACATACACATACATGCATACATAATTGCATACATGCATACTTACATACGTACAGACATACATACATACACATACATACACATACATACACATACATACACATAAACATACATACGCATACATATACATACGAACATGCATACAAACATACACATACATACACATACATACACATACATACACACACATACACATACATAGACATACATACGCACACACACACATCCCTACATTCCTGCAAGTCCCTACATACTTACTGTACATGCATGTGCACGTACACACATACACCAATGGACACGAACATGCAGTATAGGACAGGACAGGTCTGAACAGGACACCGGACAGGATAGTGCGCTACAGTGCTGTGCAGTACATATGTACATACCTAAATATGTATATATTCAAATATGTGTTTCGAATATAGATGATGATAGATTCATATGAATTCTATCAGATCATATTGGTTGCACCAAGCTATGACATGATTACCCTGCTACCTATTGTTGCCTATTATCACAAGTTGAATCCACAATTTCATAAAATCACCCGCATATTCAATGGCGGTATAGTCACTATGAAATGTATTGTAGAACTTATTTCATTTGTTGACAATTGCCTCCAACTCTGAATGATCAAATCACCCTTGTACTATATGTATATATATATATACAAATATATCTATTTACTAAAACAAATACATATATATATATATATATTTATGCAGCGTATATATAACTTGTAACACACGTATAATATATATAGATATATTTGGATACATATATATATATATACATATATGAATACACATATATATACAGTGGTTTCTTGAAATGTGGGTACCCCAAATCATTCAATATGAATCGTTTTTGGTGACAAACCATCCATGTTTGGAGTTCCCCAATATCAATAACCCCCGACATAGTTGGTATATTTCCCATTTTTTTCTGTTTATTGTCCCCTACTACCAATCAAAATTTATGCTTGTAGCACATTATAGTAGTTGTACAACCATTCTTGTTGGCGATTATCCCCTACTATTATCCAATGATGAACCATAATTACCCGCTAGTCTCCAGTATTGACCATTATAATCTATTCTGAACCAGTATTATCTTTTATGAACTAGTATCATCTCTTATGAAGCGCAATGCGCAATTTTACATTTGAAACCACTACAATCCCAAGTTCATTGCTTGGTCATGGACCGACGTGAAAGTGTTGCTCTTAGGCAGCAGATCCCGATGCCCTTGTGGAATTGTTGATACAGAAGCTGAAACTGCCGGGCTGCTCAGATGGCGCATGGGGTGATGCTGAAGGATGGTTAAGGATGGTTCAAACTTGATGAGAATGATACTTATTTGATAGTACTTGATGGTTCATTGCAAGGTTATCATGCTCATTGATCGTGAACAAAGTTACGGTGGTGAATAGCGGTGTTCGTAATGATGTTTGATTGCTGAGAAAGCACACTATGGGTTAAAAATGGCTGGTGGTAAATAGCAGACAAGAATGATGATGAGTACTTGCCGACAATAGGTTGGTCATCATCTTGTCTGCTAGTTAGTACTAATCATCATTCTTAGCAGTACTAATCATAGGTTGATACTAAGCCATAGCAGACAAGAATGGCTGGTTGGTCATAGTTGCAAACGCATGATGCTTATTGGTGTTCGCTCGCCCCTGCAGCGACTTGCGGTCACATTTTTGTCAACTTTGGGGATGAGCTGGACGCTTGGAAAGCCTCGAAAAGCCGGCGAGTGATCAAAAATATGCATGGCAGCTGTTTTATGTGAATTCTTTTCTGGTTGGTGGTTTGATTGACGTATTTTTTTTCCTAGTCTGTAATTATTGACACATGGTTGGTTGACAAGCATGTTTTTCATAGGGGTTCAAAACACTAACCAGTTTTGAATAGCAGAATAGTTCAGAAAATTCTGTGATACTGTGATTTGTGGTTTCCTTTGCAGAAAGGTTCACACCACTTTCAAAGTATGTTCCTATTTGAGGTGAAAGAACAATGGTGATGTCAGCTTTAATTTGAATAATAACCTAAACATGTTTGTTGTTGATACCTTGGGTACGTCTAATTATGTATTTATATTTTCTTTTGTTTAAGTACGTATGTGTTGTATTATGCATATTTAGATACATGCATACATGCATACATGCATACATGCATGCATGCATGCATGCATGCATACATGCATACATGCATGCATGCATACATACATACATACATACATACATTCATTCATCCATTCATTCATACATACATACATACATACATACATACATACATTCATTCATCCATTCATTCATACATACATACATACATTCATTCATCCATTCATTCATACATACATACATACATACATACATGTCATTATTTTGCAGATGTATGCATGCACATACACATGCAGATAGATATGTCTCCCTTCTTATCGCCTATTGCAGCCCCTATGATCAGAGCATTTGTTTTTCCAGAGCCTTGAGCCACAGTTGCCAGAAAGCATTGATTTACTAGCAACCCAGGAAGTAGTGGCTCATGATGATTCATAGTGGTCAATAGTGCTCAAGAGGGGTGAAGAGTGTTAGTAGCGACTGGTATAATCTTTACTTCACAACCTGTGCATTGCTGGGATCTTTGACAAGTGTTAGATTCCAGTTGGCATGGTAAACCGACCACCCATTGTAGTGTTTTTCCTTACACATATGTATATACATAGAAATATATTTATATATACATATACATATATAAGTATATTTACATATACATACATATATGTATATAGATATATATACATTTACATGTATATGTATATATATAAATATATAATATACTGATATACTCTGTACCAAATCAGTATGATGCGGACGCTGGTGCGTAGCTCTCGTGGTTCACAACGTTGCAGGTTGTCGCACTGGGCGTCAGGTGCGAGGAAGTTTATAATTTCCAAAAGGACGACATGATGCCAGCGGCCTCGGGGGAGCAGACCTGGCTGGAGGGGTAGAGATCTGTACAAACTATGAATGGTCAATGGAACATTGGTTGAATTTTGCGTTTTACCAATTCTGTAGGCAATGAGAGATGGGGATGCTGCGGCTTCAGCCAGCTTCTACATAAACGAAAATCTGCATGGTTAAAAGTACAGAACTACTCAGTACCCCAGTTTCAGAAGGAGAAGGATTTTGTTGCTTGATGATGATTTACTATACTGGTTGAACTGGTTGAACATCGCCGCAAGCACGTAGCAACTCTCAGCGGTGAGCTTACGAGCCTTCGGCACGTCCAAGAAATGGCGGATTTCTGGCGCAACCTGAGGCCAGAAAAAGAGGGAAAGCGCTTGACCCTCGCGGAAATTTTGGCCTACTGGTAGTGAAGCTCAGAGACTCCTTTCACTGCTGGACGCTGTAATTGTATGTAATTGTTGTTTGGAGCATATTGGAGCAGCAGCATTTCAATGCGGTATGTTATAATACAATACTATACAATATTCATATATGTACTGATTTGCATATCGACATGACCAACATGTCACTATGGCCAATGAAACCGCCGCATGTCCTTGCCTCAGAGCGTTTCAGTGTTGTTCAGACTACTTGTAGCTGCTGCCGAGGCCTGTGAGCGAGAAAGAAAAAGACAAAGAGGAGGCACCGGTCAAGCACAAGAAGAGCAAGTTTCTGGGATTGCAGTTGCAGGAGAAGTCGTGACAGGGGCACCATGGGGCACCCGGTCAGCGCCACATACCAAATTGATTAGCGGGATGACCATTTGACATCAGTGTAGTGATTGTTGCAAATGATGGCCACTTGTGCATTGATTTTCATAGTCAGTTCATGGTCTATCAATTACCTCCGACGGGAGATATATACATTCTTCAGTTCAAGACCATCAGTTTCTAATGTGCTGGTAGCTGTACAAAATTGGAAGGATAGTTTCTGATATGTCCCAGGTTGACAGCAGGGACGATTTTGCACACGACTTTACTCCTGTTGTTTTGTTTTGTTTTGTTCTCACCTTGGCTTTCCAGAAGGAACTCTCAATTTGCCGACATGCACAAGTTCTCAGTTTCAGTGCCAAAGATGCTACTTTTAGTGCTCGAACCGGTCACGACTTCTGGTGGGTTGTCCAACTTACGAAGAAAAGATATAAACGCAGCCTCTGAGGTCCATGAATATTGTCAAGCTACATGACTATTGCAAAGGTACCGGTGCTGCAATGGGTATGTCCCTGGTCAGCGTGCTCAGGCAAACCGCGCCCAGTCCATGCCTCAGCTGAACTTCTGAAGTTCCAAACCTCAATCGTCACCACCAACCGCCATCACCAGTGAAGCATCCGAGGTGGTGAAGATTCCCAGGGTTTGGCCGGCTCTTTGAGCATGAGCAGCGGTGCGGACTCTGCGCTTTCTGGTGGCTCGAGGTGGGGATGGGCGTTGCTGGTTGATGATTCTATGGGGTGAAACATGGTGTTGAACGTTGGGGATGGGCATGGGCATGGGAAAGACCTTTCAACAAACATCTGATAAATGCCAAGATATTATGCCAAACAAATGTTCAGTAATAAGCTCAAGTTGAAAACATTTCATACTTTTTTACGACCAACAGATATCAACAATTCTTTGGTTGTCGATTGCTGTGCTAAGGGCTTATGGTTTCCCAAGGTGAGAGCAGCATTTAATCAGTAATTAGATAGTGGACTTTGTATATCATCTTTGCAATGAGTCATATTCATTATTAACTTAAGTGTTGAAACAATCATTATTTGTTCACCCAATCATTATCTAATCATTCAGTATCAAGGGTCTCGGACTGGTTTTCGGCGTTAATCGCCGTGATTGTCCTCAAAAGTTGAAGCCGTCCTGAAAGCAAGCAGCATGCATAGGCATAGACTACGTATGCAACGCGGCAATGCGCCAAATCTGCTATCCAAAAATGAAACGCAAACACACAACTCTCGAACTCGACCAGGGCCACTGAGTGTTGGCAACTTCAAGAAATGGATGTGTTGCAAAAGGGTCAAATCGCTTGCGGTGACACTGAAAATTGTAATGGTTTTTTGTGGATTTGGAATATTTCAATGGGATTTGACCCATTGTAGTTGGGACTAGTTCAATGGGATTAGTTCAAATTCAATGGGATTAGTTCAATGCTAGTTGATGGGACAATTTGTGTTGGCAAGCCTTGTTTGAACCTCGTCATTGATGAAGCCATATCCCAGCTGGAAAGATCGGCGAGCTAATCAGCAGCTGAACCTAGACCCAGTGAGTGAAAGTTGCAGAGTTCAGAAATGTTGAGAACCTCCATAAATGATCAAAATCACCGGGAAACATGGAGGTCAAACAGTGAATCATGTTGAAAATATGGGCAGATCCTGCATATGCCCTCCCTGCGGAGTTATATTCATTGATATTGATTTTTCATGTCGTCTTCAGCTAAATCCAGCGGCAGACGCTGTAACAGAGCCATGTAGTCAGCGTTTGGCTGTTGGGGATTGGCCGACTGGTTTCTCGAAATAGGGACACTGCTACATCACCCAGTTTAATAAGCATTTATAGTGAGAAACCATCCATTTTTGGAGCTCCCCGATTTTGAGAAGCAACCAAATGATGAAAACCGGAAAGGTAATCAAAAGTCTGAGAACCACCATTTGTGTCATGTTCTGGTGAAAAATATTGTGTTGACCAGTCATCGGTGTGTTCACGAGCCACAAAGGTCTCAAGGTCACGGTCGCAGATGACACCCTGGTGTGGATGGTGAAACCTTCCGAGTTTCCTTAGTTCTCCAGCAAGCGAAACAGTTTCAATGGCATATGGGTACATCTGAAACACAAATGGTGAAAACGTGTGTATAAGGGTGCCATGGACAATGATTCGTGTTCAATATACCCGTGATTAAGATATATCACTCATCATCACGAAACGATCATCAAATCTATATATTTATGAAATTATAACATATATACATCTATATACAGCCTTTGCCCATGATCCACCAGAGGAAAATGCCGTGGAAGTGCTACAGGTCGGGTGCCGTGGCACTGCTGACTGCAGCGGTCACTTGGTTGCGGTAGCAGCGGGAAAGATGCGCGCGGGACGTACGTTGGTCTATGCAACGTTGTGGTAAGCAAGAATTATTCAACATGACCATCATGTTGTCATTGACTAATAACAGGTATCAATGGTGGACTATTGACAAGTGTTAGAATGGTTCCAAATCTTTCATCAGTGGTTATTAAATCAATGTTGGCCAATGATGGTAAGTCAACCATGATGGTCATCGAATGCTAACAACTGTCATCAACTAGCATGGTTTACCAAGATGAACAGAATGATAATAGTTGTTCATAGTTAATGTTAACAATGGTAAGACACAATGGGATGTTATCCTCACGATTATTCACAATGAAAGTGTCACGTCATGTTTCTGTATATCATATTAAACTATGTTAAAGGGATAGTTCTCCCACTTATCCTGGAGGTTGTTGGTCTCACCTACAGAAACTAAGTGCGAGTTGTTTCCAAAGTTGCACCTTGATAGCAAACAACAATTTTAGTTTACACTGCACCACGGCTTTGCTCACCATTGTTGATATCGAAACCACTTGAAGAACCATTTGTTTGGGTAAGGCGTGTGGCTAACACCGAAGATGTACGGAGGGAAGGAAGCAAGGTTCAGACATTCGGTGAATGAACCTGCAACGGAAATAAAAACGACACCAGCAACTGTGATGATGACGATGATGGTGATGATGACGACGAGGAAAATGGTGATGATGAGCAGTGAGTACGATGGTGCAATTAGCATTTTTTTTCCTCAGCCTGACCTCGCTCCGACCTAACCGGACGGCTGTGCTGCGAGGCGTTGGCACAGCCAAAGGACGTCAAAATTGTCTTAACAAAGCAGCGTTATATATTCCATTTTCTTCGTGAACTGTGCCCGTATAAGTGTGACCGGTAAGAATGTGTTCATAAATTTATTTTTTGTGTGATTTTGCAATTTCATAAATGTATTGTTTGTGCAATTAGCATTTGCTTTGGATAATGCTAATGAAATCTTGGGCGCATCCCGCAAGACTGAAGGGCATTGCACTTCTGAGAGTCTCTCAAGATGTCATGAGAGTACCCTGCAAGAGTTTCTAATGCATCAAAGATGACCTGTATTGCAGTTTGCGTGGGGTCGAAAGGCCTACAAGGCAGTTTATCTTGATCTGGTCAGCATCATATAGTCTTGAAGCCAAATAATGATCCAAAACAAGTGAAGCCAGTTGCTGCGCCGGCTGATGCTCCTCGCATTATTCGAACCGACACTTTGCTGAATAGCAATCATCGACCAACGATGATTAACAATCACTGACGGAGGTGAATCATGGTTAATCATCCTTATAATTTACTTATAATCATGGTAAATCATGGTCATGGTCAATCTGAATCATGGTCATTTTCGGTCAGTCCAAGCACCAGGCACTGATCCCCCGTGAATTTCCAAGATATTCCAAGGTCAAAGTCATTCGTTTCAATGCCTTTCGGGCTTTGATCCACAAAGATCGTTCCGGAGCTGCAGTTGGCGAGCGCCTGATCCCAACAAAGCATCGATAGGTAATTCCATGGGTATGTGCCAAGCCATGGGGTAAGCAATAACCTACCAAAAAATGATCATTTGACGATGGGAAACCATTGGTTTTGGGGGTGCCATTATTTTGGCACAGACCCAGATGTAATCAATTTACAACAAACTGGTAACATTAAGTAGTTAATTGATCAATTCATAACCTGTTATTAATGATGTTGTTCATAAACCATTGTAATTGATTATTGTTGAATTATTTTGATTAGCTGGTTAATTAGGTGATCAACGGTTGATCCAAGTGGTTGACATAAGGTTGATATAGGTTGACACTGGTTACCATCATGTATATTGAAATATATACAGTATAGATATATATATATATATCCCTTTGTGGGTAGCTTGCTTGGTGAACACGCGGACAGCTAGACTAGTGACTGGTCATGGCAAGCTGAGTGCTGGTGAACGCACAGCCATTTTTCAGTTGAAGGTCACTCCTTGAGATATGCAGCAGCTCAACATCATTAATGTTGACCCAGGATGAAGCTAAACCCCAGGTTGAATTGTTTGGGGGTTACCTTTTTAATGGGAAACCAAGGCTTTTGGGGAATACCCCCTATGAATCAACCAGGGGTTTATTAATCCTGGGTAAACATGAACCAATAGGTAGACCATTGATACCACAACTATGAGCACCAAGTATACCATCACTAACTACCATTGGTAGAAGACCATCACACCAAAGTACTCGCTCCCAGTAAATGCTACTATGACATATATACCATAACTAGAAGCACAGATGCCTTGGGTATGCAAGAGGGAGCACTTGTATGTGTTCAAATGTGCTCACATGTCAAACACCGGCATGCATGGGTTCAGGTCATCATACATCATCAAGGTCCAGTGGTCCCAAAAGATCCATATCAGTGGAATCCATTCGCCATTCCGCGTGACATGCAGCGCGTCATGCCCAAGTCCTAATGCAGCGAGATATTTGACATGTGGAATGTTTACAAAGGTTAGTCAACGACAGCATTGTGGATGCATTGTGGATGGTTGCTCGTGTTGATAAGACGCTTGATTACTTGTAATACGGATGACCGTAAGCCAGCATGTCCCAGGATTGTTTGCATGGGCCTGTTCCAATTGTTTTGTAGCTTACCATAAGCATATTACAGATTGTTATCACTTTTCTTCACCATTGGTTATTGATCACAAACCATTTTGATATCTACATTAATATTCATCACTCAAAGAAACACCATGACTCAAGACCTAACAATGAGATTATCACATTGCTACCTGCCACCCCGTGTTCTCGAACTCATCGAACAAATCGGCTGCTGCTGCTGAGTGGAAGATGACCTCTACATCAGCTGGATTCTTCATACTTGTTGTCAATAGTGGTCGTAATAGTTTGGTTGGCTGTTTCTAGGGATTATAAATGATTATAATCATTTTTAAAGGACAATAGTATATAGGGGATAATGACCAACAATAGTGCTTAAATAACTACTGGTTGGTTTTTGGATTGACATTTTGCCTGTTTTCCCAATTGTATTAGCAAATGGTTGATTGACAAGCATATATGATGACGGGGTGGTTCAACCAGCAACCAGACCGTGCTTTATGACAGTGAACTGTGGTCGAATTTGGTTGAAACTGGTCACCGATGATCACGGTTTGAGGACGATGCTTTTTCGATCCATGATGGATGATAAAGCACAACTCCAACGCAGCAAATGCTGGGCAAAGTGCATCAGCTATGCCTGGATCAAGTCTTGGGCAACGCTCTGCAACGGATACCTTTTGGATAAATTGCTTTCACTGAAAAAAATATCCTTGTTTTTTTTGGGGAGGAGATCCTTTCTCGGTCAAATTAAATGTTCTTGGTTTCGCTCTCATCAAAGACACATGGCTTGGTAGTCCTGGAGTCCTCATCAGCTTCCCCAAGCATCAGTCCTTTCACTGGTTCTCTTCGGTGAAGCTGAGGGGAGGATTCGACCGAGGTAGTCCTATGGATCTGCTCGATGGTGATGATGATGAACCGTATTTGGAGCCTGTCAGGGACA
Source organism: Symbiodinium kawagutii (assembly GCA_009767595.1). Lineage (NCBI taxonomy): Eukaryota > Dinophyceae > Suessiales > Symbiodiniaceae > Symbiodinium > Symbiodinium kawagutii. The sequence continues at coordinate 223,094 of VSDK01027616.1, forward strand.
CAGCAGCGGTGCATCATGGTGCTGGCACTGACACCATTCATGGTGCATGATCCATCGGCGCCACGGTGGTTTCATGATGCTTGCGGGTCAATGATGGTGAATAGTTGTGGTCGAACTGATGACTGATGGCCGATGAGGTTTTATGCAGGTAAACCGTTGTACATTATTTGCACATGATTGCTTTGGTCAATGATTCAAAGCGGTTACGTTTCACTCACTGAAAAAGGCAGTGCCAATGTCAGGTCGGCTTTCTGGAAATGGTTTGATGGCCTCGATAGCCATGATCAACCATCATCAACCATTCATAACAGCTTGCAATAGTAAGACCTCAATCCATTGTTTAAGACCATTAGTAAGAACTTTATAGATGACCATTGTTTCAGACCTTGATAGCTTATAATACGGACCTCTTCACATCTCGGATTGGGTTGTTAGCTGCACTGGTAACAGCATTGGAAACTGTCCACCACCAAGTGCGTCAAGTGTTGGGGGCGAGTGCATTGGTTATTTCAAAGATGTATCTATGTGCAGTACTTGTATCTATTTATATTTCTTTGCATAATGCACATATCCAGTTTACCTATGCATGATTTGTACGAATATAGTATATACATCGTGAAGAAAGTTGTACTTATTTCGACTTGCACCCAGCATTGTCACCATGAAATTAAGATGATGTGATGTACTTCAGATCGGTCAATTATCAAACAAGGATTGTGGAGTAAGTGGGACTATCAAAGTAATTTGTTTGCACATCATTTATGCATAGCAGCATGTAACAAAATATCTATTCGTACTATAGATGACCAGATTGATGAATAGATATGTCTCTCACATTAGCAAGGATGAGCTAGGATCAAATGCCCTAGATTCAGGCAAGATACATGAATTGCCTAAGATCAAAACAAATATATACAGCTCTATGCGCGCATATACTCAATCACATGTACCCTGCAAGTCACTTTCATTACAATATGTATATATTTATATTTGTTTGTATACACATATTGGAGTATGTGTTTCTTGTAAATATTGATTCATATGGTAGAATGATCTACTGTATATTCATTTATTTGTATTTACACGAAGTAACTCATAGATGAATCAATGAATAGATAGATAAATGAACACATTCATGATATATATATATATAATTATATATATATTTTTTTACGCATAGATAAACAATGTATTTATATACATGCATTTATATATACACCATTTTGTTTAAACATGAAACTAGAGATAGACAAATAGATAGATAGAAGAATGAATTATTCTTTTTTTTTCGTGATAATATGTTTGTTTATGAGTGTTTATCATCTATCTATCCATATTTTATCTATAGATCAACTTATTAACAGATGATGTATTTTATCAATTCTTATGTATGGTCAATTTATTCATAGATGATGTGTTTTATCAATTCTTATCACATCAATAGATGATGCATTAATAGATGATGTATGAATAGATGATGTACTTTATCAATTCATATCACATTTGTCTTAGGTTATACCATTAAAACAGAAGATATGCTCAATTCTGAGCAATATCTATAGGTTCTAGATTATATCCATATCATACTATATCTATAGATTATATCTATATATCTACATGAATTATTGATAGATTTTATCTATAGGTTAATCTATCAAGATGTCCCTGTTACATTCTCCAGTCCTGCCAGACCTGGCCTCACTTGGAGTTGGTCTATGACCTCTTGCTGAAGATTTTGCAGTCCAAGGACGCCACGGGACGCCACGGGGTGCCAAGGCCTTGGCACCAGGGGCGCCTTCAACATGACCACTGCAGTCATTGAGTTTTTTGATTTTTGAGGTGTTCTTGGATTTGTAAAATGTATTCATACTTCCATATTGGAGTTCTTTTATTTGTGTGTTTTTTCGTTGTTTTTTCAATTGTTTTGCGACTCAATATAATATGGCTTTACACCTTTTTTTTTTTGAATGAATATGGATTCACACCTTTTTTTTCACAGTGCGGGTTTTGAGTTTTTTTAGCAAATAATATTTACAGTTTGTATATCCTCCTTGGAACCCCTGGAAGGGAGAACTTGTGTAGAAATCTGGATGCACAGCGATGAATGCGGATAGCCACATACCTTTTCTGCAGTGCACCTTGTGGACCTGGCTCACAGAGGGTTTGTTGATCCGGGGGTGGCATTGATTATGACTAGATATGGACTTACACCTCGGAAATTCATTTGATCAGATTCCGTTATGTTATGAATAGAGAGATAGCATGAAAAACCTGCTGAAATTGATAATTGACACCGAAGAAAAACACCTCAATTGTGTTCGAAATTACCATTTAAATTGATAATTTACCCCGAAAAAACGAGCGAGTCGCCGTTGAGCAGCAGGATCTGGACTCCACTCTTGCAACCGAAGCTGGATTGGTTGGAGCCTCAGCGGTGCCTGCGGCTTCATCCGCCCATGTTTTTCGAATTGAACAGGAAAGATATTGTAAGACGGATATGATATGGATATTCATTGTTTTTGATGTATATTATTTGTATTTACATATATACATATGTATATATCTATATTGATATTTGTCTATGATATTGATATTGATCTATGATATTGATATAGATATTTGCCTATTTATACCTCTTTCTAGTGAATGATAGGGTATGTATTGAGAATATGATATGATGGATTTTAGATGCAACAAGAGCACACATACATATATATTCTATAGATATAATATTTATATTTACTGGATGTCTATGTTGCAACACAACACAGATATAGATATGTAAGTTTAACAATGTAATGCACATCCATGTATATACATATATATTTACATTTACAGATGCAACCACACATTCATCATATATACCCCAAAATATACGCACACAATACACATATAGTCATAGATTTACATGTACATATGTATGTTTAAAATATGTATCATATATACAAATACATATTCATATTTTCATAAATATATATATATATATATATCGATACATATATATATATATATGTATTTGCATATGTATAGATATTGTTGTGTATTTATGATTTCTATGTGTATATATATATATATTTATATTTTGTGTATATATGATCTATAGATTTTGTGTATGATAATTATATATATGTATGATGTTTTTTTTACCGTATACGTGTATCTGTTTTATAAATACATATTTCAGATACACAATTAATATATATGTATATATTTTTTTATATGCGTACATGTTTTATGCATGTGTCTTTTATATTTGTCATATGTCTTTTAGATACGTATATCATGCAGACGTGTATGTTATGTATGTATGTATATATAAATATATCATGAATGTATATCATATGTTTGCATTATATGTTTTGTATATAGTATATGTATATTATATTAATGTATATTTCATTTATGTATATTATATCTTTGTAAACATTATATATGTAAGTATTTTATATGTGTATATTCAATCTGTGTTTATAGATGCACATATGTTTGCATTTTTTCCATGTAAACATCGCTATTGCATGTCCTTCTCAGCAGCGGCGAGTTTCCCAAGGGCGGTTCTGCCGAGGACAAGCGTTTTGTGGTGAAGTTGATAGAGCTGATGGAGACGGACGATCCCAGAGAACGCGTCGCAGCACCCAGATTGGACAGGATTTTTTTCCACGTGGCACTTGGCAAATATCGTGTGAGAGGATATGTAGAATTGTGTACATTTGCATACATGCACTTGTGATGCTTCTAAGTGTATCTCAACTAGTATGATGCAACGATGTAGATACACACATGTGCACTGTTAAGATGTTTGAACATGCTTAAATGCATTTGTTTTATCAAATGCGATCTTAATGTGTGGCTTTATATTTATATACATACACCCCGAGACTTTCTGGGTGTACTTTGCACGTGTGCCCATGTGATTTGCACATGCGTTCAAAACCAAGTGCCTGGGCCTGTGGCAACACTCTGGAGAGCATCGTGGTGCTGCCCCTCCAAGATCAGGACGCCAAATCAAGATATCTCAGCCACCCCATACATTTCCATACCATCCCACGTCTACTGTAAATCGCATTCTGTGCAAATTTTGTGTTGGGCGCCATAAAATCTAGACTGAGTACATGGAATCATGTGCACCTTTCCCTGCGGCTCATTGACGTAAGTAACAAATGTACTCGACCGGCCAAGTTGGCGTTCATTTGTTGTTGTTGTTGTTGTTGTTGTTGTTGTTGTTGTTGTTTTGTTGTTGTTGTTGTTTTGAGTTTTTTGGTATTATGTCCATGCTCCCTTGGTCTTAGGCAAAATTTAGTCTTCCCACGCAAGAACCATGCAAAACCACGCACCACATTTTGCCAGAATTTAACGGTTTGACCCAGATACCGATTGGTGCACATGTTCACGAAGGATATTGGTATTGGGACAATATACCCGAAAATATTGTTTTGAAACACATGCGAACATATGTATTCGTGTCGCTTTGGTCGATGAAACTTTGACCAGCAAAACTGTGCGCCAATGTTGGATCAAGAACCGTTATCTTAGATGTTCCCAATCAAGAATAGTGCATTTGACATTGCCCCAGTCACCATGACTGTTTATATACATGGCATGTGGCCAAAAGTCCTAGTCAAGGAAGGAATTTATATAAAACGACGTTAATGGCAATCAGTGATCTATTTTTCCAAAATGAAGTCGCGATTTCACGCTAGCGTGGCGCTAGCACGGCGCTGGCAAAAGTTACATTTTCTGGGTGTTCAGAGGACATCTCCCCAGATGACCATCCATGTTACAGCATGTTGCATTTAGGAATTCAGTTTTTAACAACTTATCATTCAAAGACAGTGATACCTCACCCTCAGACGAGTGAACAAAAAGAGTGCAAAGGTCCCGCGGTAGTGTGTGTTGCACCAAATCTTTACATGATGTAGTTTTTTCTCACAGTTTTGCAGGGTCTCCGCAAACAATTACGCCAAGCAGCCGGCCCCCACCTAAATGAGTCTTTAACGTCATTTCTGGGAACAAACATTTTGACCACTCGCCACATGTTTACTATTGATTATAAACTAATCTGAAATCTTATTTGAATCCTTGCTGGTAAAATCACTACCGCAGCAAAGGAAAACCGGATGGCAATGATGATCATGAATATCTACACTACACTGCACAATTCCATGGTACTTGACCCTTCCAGATGACAAAGTTCAGTTTCTTTCTAGACTCAAGGATATTCTTTGCACACGGTTCGACCTTCTGGGTCTATGTACATAGATCTCAAGACATGCAGGGTGACAGGGTCGCAAACCCACGGATGGTTTGTGGCGTTGACCATCCGTGGGACATCACTAAGGATGACTTGAAGAACATCATCGCTCGGATCTTCGTGAAGTTCAGTAGCTTCCGGTCCACCGTGTTCCCCCGGCAGATTAACTGCACCTGGTGAATGTGGGTTTCAGCATCCATAAACGATTGCAAGTGTGAAGGATCAACCATTAATTATAATATATTATAATCATGGGGGATACAAGCCAACAACAATGATTAAACTTAAACAACTACTGGTTGGTGATTTGATTGACATTTGTTATTTTCCCTAGTATTACTGAATGGTTGGTTGGTTGACATTTTTTTTTCGTGACGGGGTGGTGAGCACCACCAACCAGATGACCAAGTGGTACGCAAAGCTTGGCACTTGCAAGTTCATCGTTATGGTTTGCTTATCGAACTGCTTGAAAGTATGGTGACAGCCACATGGTGGTTTCTCAAAAAAGAGTACCCCAATTTTGTTTTTTATTACTATATAAAATGCTTTTTAACCAATGATATGGGGGGTCCCCTATTTTGAGAAACACCCACATCAACAAGTCCGAGGATTGAAAATCTTGTTGATGGATGACCAGACCTACCGTAATGAGTTTTGGCCGGTCAGTGCAGGATTTGGGCCATTTCCGATTCCGACAGCTGCAAGTCAGATAATGGCTGTTAAGTCTGAATTTTGTTGAGATGCGTAGGGATGAATTTCAAACATCGATATGCAACATGTCGGTAATTCTCTTTGGTCAATGTTCAGCATGACCAAATCATGGGGCGTGCCGCAGAGTGGCGTGCCGCAAGGGGCCCAAAGTCTCTCCCCGAGCGCACAAGCTATAGGCCACGAGAATCAAAAACATGGGGCTGGCCATCAGTTCCAAGGTGACCGGTGCCCTGCCAGGCGCAAAACAATTCAGATCTTTTGTCAGAAAGCCGTACATTTGGAACACGGGGAGGCACCGCCGTGAATTCTGCGAAGGGTCGGGGTTCGTACGCCATTTTGTTTAACCCCAGATGAATAAACAGCATAGGTTGATTCATCGGTCACCATTTTCATGGGAAACCAAGGCTTTTGTGGATATTCCCGATTACTCAACCAGTAACCACGGGTTTACGAATCCGAGGTAAACATAAATCATTTCTACATGGTTGATGAATGTTGAGGATCATTTTGGGCTAATATATTCGCAATTTTATCAGACATTGCGGTTCCCGATTTTGTCCAAAACCCATCAGAATACTATGATGACAATTTGGGAATGTTCTTCAATTCTGGATGGATGTGGGAAGAGTTGTTTGCACATGTTGGGAAGATTTTTGCTAGAATGTTGGAAGATGTTTGCAAACATTTGGGAATATTATGCACAAACAAGGCTAATGCCAATAGCGCCCTGGCTTCAGTTCGTTGAAGATTTGCCTATTCAAGATAAGGCGGCTTCATTGAAAGAGAGTGCAAACAACATGAACAGGTCTGCATTTGCTAGCAACCCAGCATTTCATACTCCCGTAACCAACTCGAACAGAGTATGTAACCGGGATTAATTTTTGGGGATGTTCGCCATATCATCCCCTGTTCTCGTTGTCCGCCATTGACTCCATGAAGCATTGCAAACCATTAGATGTAGGCAGTTTGGTGGCGAAAAATTCGAACAAAAATCCGTAGCATTCACCACGCACTCATCCATGAAAAGCTATCCATGAACAAAAGTCCATGAACTCACCGGGACTGCCAGGCTCCAGCCTATGGACTTGCTGAGTTGTTGGAAGTCTTAGGGCAACGCGTGGTTTCGGGCTTCAGCAATCCAATGAGGCGCGCGGCGATCCGACAGATGGTGAGCTGTGAAGCAGGGCACCTGACCGGCGCTTCGTTCGAAGCATTCATCGGTTCCCTAAATGGCTATGGGTCAATATTCACCAACAATGCTGGGTATAATAACTAACAATAATAGCGGGAAAACGATGGTTAGTGATGGGGGAACAAGGGGTACCGTTTCTTTTTTTATCCACAGCCATATATGGTTTGTTTGGTTCTGATGGGGGATTATACTGGGTGATAATAGGGGATGACAACCAACAATAAGACCTAATTACATGGGTGTTTCTCAAGCCAAAGGGGAGTCCCCGGTCATCATCCTCTATACGAGTCACTTGTTAATAAATAAAGCAACCAATATTTTAGGGGACCCCTATTTTTAAGAAACACCATGAACAACGAACGCCCATAAAATGGTTGCCGGTACAGTGCTTGATCTTGGACATTGACTTGTGGCCGTCATAATTACACGTGTATGGTTGTTGATGCCCAATGCCCAACACTAAATTATTGATAAATTGAGGTCGACACGGGGATAGTTTATGCTTCGGGACCTTGGGGTGTTAATGATAATGACGTGTGCAATGACGAACATGTTCATGGCTAGGGTGGCCCCGGGTGGCTGGTGGTTTTGAACATTATTGATTTTCCCTAGCAATATTTAGTTGGTTGACTCATATTTTTCATAGGGCTTGAAACCACAAGGTTTTGGCTCTGCGCATGCTTGGGAGTGGCCCCCCCTTGCATGCGTTCAGGAAACCTTAGTGGGCGCGTTTGTGCCATTGGGCGCCCACGGGTGGAATTTCATTCTGCCTTCCCGTACCTCTGAACTGGATAATCCCTGGAGGTTGCGGTCAATTCGTATGTGGTTTGGGTGGGTACTGGCAACAGTGTGGTTGGGACATCATTTCGGCTGCGTTGCGTCGTCGCCTACGGCGACAGCGCTCGGTTGCTCGGCTACAGTGGTACCAACATCGTACTGGCCAAAAAGTGCTTACTCGCCACCGGCTTGGACAGATCTTTGCGGTCCTCCAGGCCCATCATTCTCGAGATCCCGGGTTGCTACGCAGACTTCGAGGTGCAATGGATTCATCTTGGACTTCTGGTCGCGACAATGCTGGGTGGCAATGTGCTGCTTGCGGGCAGACAGCAAAACGCAGTGCGGAGTTCTGTGGTCACTGCGGCAAACACTGGACATGGAGTCAGGGGAAGTCCTACCAGCCTGCTCGAAAATGGTGGGAACAAGGACAACCTCAGGAACGAGCTCCTCAGCGCAGTGTCAGTGCTCGTGCGAGAAAGGAAGCTGCCAAAAAGGCGAAGGCAGAAGCCAAGGCCAAGGCCAAAGGGAAAGCCAAGGAGAAGGGACCAGTTGTCAATCAAGCAGATTTGGCCCCGCCGGCACCATTCACGGACTATGCTGGCAACACCTTCAATGCACCATGGCCTCCGGCAACGCCTTTTGCAAGTGCATCGACATCTGCGCCCAGCTCCAGTGCAGTGAATCAGGAGTTGGTACATGCCCTTCGGGCGGCGTACTCAGAACCCAATATGCCGCCACAGGTACGCGAGCTTCTGGAACGAGCTTCGGAGGACGACAACAGGTCGTTGACAAAAAGACTCCATTCAGCAACGACCCAATTGGGCAAGGCCAAACAACTCCAGTCGGATTTGTTGAGTGCACGTCGCACTCACAGGGCCAATTGGGTGAAGCATTTGCATGCTGCATGTACTCAGTGGCATGCCCAGCTCGAAACCTATCGAAAGAAGCAAGCGGAACTGCAAGATGCAATTGGAAAGGCCACAAGAGACGTGGCCACGGCCAGACGGCAGATATTGAACCTCAATCTGCAAGGACAGGCCACACCGATCCCAATGCCTCAAGAAGAAGAGGACGAGGAGGAGTGGACCCAGGATCAGGAGGAGGAGGCACTTCGGCAGAAGCTCACACAGGTGTTGCGCACATGTGCAGAATCGACAGGGCCGATCAATATGGACGCTGCAGTCCTTCAAGACATGCAGGCACCCATGGAGGAAGGCACCGATCCGCCGCATCGAAAACGTGCAAAATCCGCAGGGCCTCCGACACCCTCCGAGACACCAGAAGGGGTGGAAGCAGATGTAGCTTTGTCAAGACCTTCTGGCGATTCACATGCTGCCTCCTGAGCTTTGGTAGTGATTTCACGTGTCCGCGTGTGAAAGTGGATCACGAGCCATTGCATGTGACTTTCGATGCTGCTGCGGTAGAGGCCTATCACCTGCATGAACCTGCAGTTGGCGCAGCAAGCCGTAGCAGTTTGCATGCTCTTTCTGATGATTGGCATGTTTCTTTACATGAGCACTCGATTTGCTGGGCTGATGACTTTATGGATGAGCATGCTGCTGTTTTGTCTGCTTTGGATCTGCAGTGGGAAGTGTTGCAGGATGAAGTTGATATGCAGGGCATTGCTTGTTCTTCCTTCCACAGTGCATCCGAAGTGCCTAGCATCCGTCGTTGTGGTTCTAATCCAGATGATGTTGACATGAAGGCTGGCAGTGCGGTGGATACCTTGTGTGCTCCGCTGTCCGATGTGGCCGTGTCGAGCTCCGGTATTCTGCCCTCTGACCAGCTTGAGCCGCTCTTTCAGGGTCATGAGGCTCCACATTCAGGTTGTGATGATGGTGACATTCTGTGGCTCATGCAGGGTAGTGTTGCCGTGACACAAGACCCTCGACTTGATGTGGCTTTGTATCAACGTGGTCGTACTATGATTTACACACGGGCTCCTAGGCATCCTGTGCCGGCCCGTTTTGCATCAGTCGCGGCAGCTTTGCATCGGTCGCAGGATGAAATTGCAGAGGTCTTTGATGTGCATCGCCCCTTGCCAGGTCTTGACGCCTCTAAGATTCCATGGTTGGTCTTGACTCAGGATGATCCATTTGACTCGTCACGTGATTGCTTAGTGTTGTGTGATGTTGTCTTGTATCATGGAGGACCTCAAGCAGCGGGTGGTTTGCCTCTCCGAGTGCGCAAGGCCCGTATTGTTCCGGCCCGACTGAACCGAGCTGAGGTGCTAGTTTTTGCTCGCGTCAGTGACGTGTGTGCTCAATTGCAGCATCGTTGTCTCATTCGTCATAATGGCTATGCATGGACTGCTCAGGATCCTCACTATCGTCGTTTGGCCAGTGGAGATTGGCTTGAAGTCTCGGTGCCACCTGTGGAGCCCTCACCCACAGGCGATGTTTGCCAAGACGTGCTGGCAACTCGGGCTGCAGACGTTGACACCCAAACTGAGGGCGACCTTGACAACCAGTCCGATTGGGTCAGTGAAGGGGGAGATGGCGAGGGACCAGCAGACCCTCACCAAGGAGGCATCGCCCCTTTGCATGAGCAGGAGATTGCATTCTGCGTGTGGGCGATTCATCATGCTACTCAAAGGTATTGTCCGGGACCCAGGGTAGTCGTGACCAGCATGTGGCCTGATGCATGGCTGCGTGATTGCATCAGTGCATGGAATGATGTGCTGCAGCACAATTCGCCCACCAGCATGCACCTCCTCATCCCTCAGCCCTACAATGCAGTGTTAAATGACGGCCGACGTTGCTTTCATGTTCTGTTGGAACAGGGCCTCACACAGTCACGCAGGGCAGTCGTAGTCAGCGTTTCGGTTGCTGTTGGAGCTAGGCGCAGCGACGAAGTCGCCGCCCATTCTGTACCGGCATACATTAGCGGTTCCATCCTGGCCACGGCTGCGGGGGTGAATGATGATGATGTCACTCGCCATGAGGTCACAGTCCAGTTGCACCACCGCTTTGTTCATTGGGCCGACATTCATCCTGCCCCTGCTGGTGCTAACTACCAATTGCGAATTCGCGCCAGACCAGTGCTTCATGCAGCTGAGGGTGAAGTTGTTAATCTGATGCAGACCAACTTGCTTGGAGGTGAGCCCCCCGAGGAACCCCCTAATGTTCTGGTTTTTGAACCCGGCCCGGAAGATGACAATGCCATCTGCGACTTGTCTGTCATGGCGAACCAAGTGTTCACATGCTCTCATGATACTACGTGGCATGTTTTGCCTTTGAGCTTGCACACTCTCTTGTTTGCATGGACGCGACATGCCCATGTGGAGGCTTTGCAGGAAGGTCCTTGTGCCTATGTTACAGTTTGGTATATTCACCACGTGAGTACCTCTCTGTGTTTGTTGCCTCGGGCGGCCAAGCTGTGTGCTGACTTTCATGCATGGGTGCCCGAGATTTTGCGGACTTGGCACGATCACATGCATTGGACTGAACCCTTTCGTATCCATGTGGTTCAGCCACAGCCGCCGAATTCACAATTGCAGAATTCGGTTGCGCACGTGCTTGTGGAACAAGGTCTGCAAATTCCCCGTGTGCCAGTCGTTCTATGTCGCCTTGCAGCAGAGATATTGCATCCAGGGTGTGAACGTGTGCTTGCGTACTCCAGCTCTGCCGTTGCAAATCAACGAAGTGTGTTAGAGACTGCTTATCCCCGGGCTTTCGGTTCGACCTTGGCTGATCCACAATGTTGTGAAGTCTTGGTGCATTCGCAAGCGCTTGCTCCTGGTGTTGATGTTCGCCTTCGGGCAGGGGACTTGATTCTCACCCGCAATTTCCGTGGACCTCCACAGATTGTTCACGCTGTCGATGGCTCTGCCCCGGTCAATGCAGGACTCGAGCAAGTGTTGGATCTTGACATGCAGCCAACTTTTCACTTCTCAACTACCATTGTGCATCTCGCAAGAGCCTTTGACCAACTCAAGCTTTCGTCCGAGGGACTTGAGGACACTTTGCGCCTACGCACTTGGTTTCTTGATCATTTGAGGCTGACTGAATTTCCAGTTTTTCGACCTGCGACTTTGTCGATGCCTTGGATCACTTGGCATAAACAAATTCGAGCTGTATGGCAGGACCTCATTGATCCCAATCTAGAAGTGATGCTGGCAGTTGTTCGTCCCGTACCCTTTGAGGCGTCAGACGGTCATGGGCTCACTGATGTGATTGTTTGGCAGCGACCAGTTCATGGCAAAGTTGTTGGCTTGGTCCGGTTGGATGGACATCGCACCTATGCTTTGTGCCTGCCTAAACTCCAATCCCGGGATGGACTGCTTCGTGCCGTTGGCAAGTCAGCCACATGCCGTCACATCCGTTGTCGTGTTGCACACGGACCCTTGGTGATTGATGATGCCATGCATTTCAGCATCCTTGACGGCTTTGGCTTCACGGTCGATGTTCTACATGATGCTCCTTTGGTTGCAAGCCCTGTGGAGGACAGTGACGTTGACATGACGACCCTCATGCAAACTCCAGTGCCTCAGCCTGTAGTGGCTCAATCGAGTCGACCAGCTCATGGAGTATTTCTCACATATCTTGAAGCTCACCGGATTTTTGCAGCTGATGCTTGTGCCGCTTCGTCTTCAGATGGAGTTCCGGTGCATACGTACTACCTGAGTGGCACCCGACTCCGACAGTGCTCTGTCGCTCGGGTTGTTCGCATTGGTGCCGACCCGTCCCTTTGGGTTGACGCCATCCTTCAAGTGTGGCAGGATTGGTACCTTCAAGACCAACCAGTGGCGCTCTATGTGGTTTTGCCGATGCCTGTTCGTCATGGTGTGGTTCGGGATAGTGCTGCCACGATCATTGTGATGCAGGATGAGTCGCCTGAAACTCGGCCGGCTTTCTTCACTGTGTTGCATCCAGATGCCAGTCTCACTCATGCTGCGCATGTGATTCCAACTACAGTTCGACGTGCCGACATCATTGAAGCTGCAGGCTGTGTTTGATGATCCCCCTTGTGCGGTTGTCTCTGCCGATGAGGTCATTGATGATGAGGCCGACTGTCAGGTGTATGCCGGTCAAGGTTTTTACATTGGAGTCAAAGATCGTGTGCATGTGCTGCAAGCCGGACCGGCTGCCTCTCAAGGAACCACCCCCACAGTTTTAGCCTTGGATGCCTTGATTCCGGAACCCATTCGGTTTCCCGAGGAGTCTGATTCCAGCTCCGCTATGCAATTGCCCATCCGTCAGGACACGGCTCGATTGGAGGCATGTCATGATGATTCCATCCCACTGCAGCAACGTAGTGAGTTGAGTTGGGATGACTTTGACGCATTGTGGTACCAGGTATGTCCAGCTGCTGTTCAGTTCAAAGTTTGGTTCGTGCATCACGATATGCATACCAGATGCCTGACTCCTCGACGCATCCGGCTCACCCCTGATCTTGAAGATTGGCGTGGTGCCATTGAACGCCTTTGGCAGGACACCTTGCACCCTGGGGAACCCACATTTATCTCGGTCGTGCACATGGCTCAGAGTAACATTGTGGGTAGGTATGAGCATGTGATCCTCTGGCAACGTCCCATGATTGATAAGGTTGTTGCCTTGCACGTTGCCACATTTGCAGCACCCTTGACCTCACCACCAGTCATGCAGGCTCTCTCGTGCCCGAGGACGGTGCGAGCCAGTGTACTTTTGCAGATGGTGGACGTTGATGCTAGTGCGTACATTCTCCAACTTCGATATTTGTTCTTTCGGGTGCGGCCTGACCTTTACTTGGCTTTAACTGATGGTTCGACTTGGACCATTGCTGTTGAACCACCTCCCACTGCTGAGGCAGTCTCTTTGCTCCAACTTCCCTTGCGGAAGAGCTGCGTGCATGTTTGCATCCGTTATGCCATCTGCCCACTTTTGGAGGAATTGATGCGAACGCTCGCATTGGGTCGGTTGCCGCCACCCCAATTGGTCATTGCGATGCAGAAGAACAGAATGATAACGGTGCCAGATTTGTGGCGTTCCTTTCTGATGTTCAACTCTGCGCCCCTACCACATTTGACAACACAGGATGGCGTTTGAAGGAGTTCGCAGGAACTTGGCATTCCCGTGCGGGATGGCATAGGATTGACTACCCAGTTGTCAGTCAAGCCTTCTCCCAATCTCCGTTTGTTGCCAGCCGTGATGAGCTCACCATTCCTAAAGATCATGATGACCATGTTTCAGTCAGCTTGGATGTTTCGCTTGATTTGAGCGTTGTGCAGTGGACTCCATTGGTTGCCCCTGTGCGCTTCTCTCGTGAGGCCCTATGTTCCAACATTGGTCAACAGATGGCTGGGCGGATGCTGTGTGAGTTTGAAACCTGTTGGAAGGATAAGCTGTGGACCATGTCTCTGGATCAGCATGCCCTGGAGATCCACAAGTGGTTTGCTTCTCGACTTGTGACTGCATTTCCGGTCGAGACTCGTAAGCATCGCCAGAGTTGGCTTTCGGGTGCTACTGTTCAGCTCTTGATGTTGTCTCGCAGAGCCCGTCGAGCCATCAGTCGCTGCAATCAGCACCGCCAACGTGCTTTCCTGGCTCACATTCTTGGTACTTGGGCGGCTTTTGCCTCTGGCACTCAGGAAGCTTGTCGAAAGCGTGCCCAAAAAGGGGATCCTCGCATGCCCAGGCCTTGGCCAATGCCTCCTGGACCGGGCTGGTTGCGTCAGTGTGATCTGTCCATAGCTGTGTCTATGCGTTGGCTCCGGTCCTTGCACAGTGTTTTTCAGACTTCATTGCGCAGAGATGAAGCCACATTCTTGCAACAAGTGTTGCATGCCGAGCGGACACGATGCGAACATGCCAAGGGCAGTCATTTATGGAGTGTCATTCGGCACAAGCTTCCCCGTTTTCGCCAACGTCGTCGCATGCACATTTCCAAGTTCCAATTGACTCCGCAAGCATTGCAGGCCCATTTTGCAGCCGTCGAAGGTGCTTCTATCGTCCCCCTCCAAGACATGGCAGCCAAGGTGGTGCGGTGCAATCATAATGCCAGGGAGAGTGTGCAAGGGGTTGAAGTGTCGGCAGATGATATCCCATCTTTGGTTGAACTCGAGGAGGCAATCAGAGCGGTGCCTAAACATAAGGCTATGCTGGGGATCATTCTGCCCGAATTGCTTCATGCCGATCCGGCGACGGCTGCGAGGATCCTCTACCCTTGCATGATTCAGAGCGTTCTATTCTGCCAGGAACCTGTGACATGGAAGGGGGGTACCCTGTGCCCCCTTTTTAAGAATAAGGGTTCCATGAATGTGGTTGGCAACTACCGTGCGATTCTTATATCGCAAGTCTTTCCGAAGATCATGCATCGTGTTGCACGACGTCGCTTGCTGCACCAAATCGGCCCGTTTTTACAGCCTATGCAAGTGGGCGGGCTGCGTCGCATGTCCGTCACTTTTGCATCCCAGTGCCTCACTGCATTGAGAATTCGGGCTGCAGAATGCAAGAGGAGCCATGCCGTGCTCTTTGTCGACCTGCAGAGCGCTTTCTATCAGGCCCAGCGTTCAGCCGTTACTCCCAATTTGTTGAATATTGAGGAATACGACTCTGAAGAGTGCCGTGTCTCAGCCGCAACCTACCCTCCTGCCTTGCATGCTTTGCATGCTTCCTCCAACATGCAGTGCTGGGTCCAGCAGATTTTGTCCTGTACATGGTCCCAGGTGCAGAGTGGTTGCCAGCATGTGACTGATGACCAGACGCTCCAAGCTGGCACGGGTACTCGTCCCGGAGATCCTGGCGCAGACCTGTTTTTCACTGCTACGATGGCCGGGATTTTGCAGCAGTTTGTGGGCGATCTGCATGAGGAATTGACTACAATTGCATGTGACGGTGTGTCCCATTTGGCGCACCCGATCACGTGGGTCGATGATGTGGCTATTTTTCTGGAGCACGACAACCCAGCTGTTTTGTTACAGATCCTCACGAAGGCTGCTGAGTCGATCCGATATCGCTGCGCTGAACGAGGGTTCGTGATCAACTTAGCCAAAGGCAAAACTGAGGCACTGGTCCGACTTGAAGGCAGGGGTAGTCAGCGGGTGCATCAGATGATGGTGGCCGGAGAAACCGATTGCCTCAAGCTTGGCTCTGGTGAACAGGTGCGATTTTTGCCGACCACGACTCTCTACACTCACCTTGGCATCCGACAGTCTGCATCCATGTCCATGGAGCCGGAGATTGCCTATCGTTTGGGGCATGCTGCATCTGCCTTACAAGAGTGTTTGCCTTTGGCCAAACATCGTTGGCTTGGACTTGAAGACCGCTTGCATCTGGTTAGATCGTTAGTGTTCTCCAAATTGTTCTTTGGGGCAGAAGTGTGGCAGTCGCTTAGTGAGGTGCAGTTGCAACGCCTGCAAGCATTCGTTGTGCGAGCTTATCGTCATGTCTTGCATTCTCGCAACTTTCGACAAGGTGCTCATTCTACGGATGCGCAGGTTTGGGCTCGTCTTGAAGCTCCTGATGCTCTTGATTTGATCCGTGCGGCTCGTCTTCGCCATCTTCGACATGTGCTTTTGCATGGACCGGCTCTCTTGTTGGCTCTACTTCGTACGCAGGTGGATGGGAAGGTGGCTAGCTGGTTCTCTCTTGTTAGGGAGGACATGTTATGGATGCAGGGCTTTGTGCCTTGTCTGGCCTCTTTGGGCGATCCAAGCTTGCAATGGGACCGGTGGTGTGCGTTCATTGTGGCTCCGCAGAATGGATGGCAAGGCAAATGCAAGCGGGCTGTGCGGCTTAGCGCTCAGGCCAGAGTCGGCCTTGCTCAGCAGTCCTTGTTGGAGGCTGCGTGTGACAAAAGCGATGGCCTTGGTGTTGGTCGGCAATTGGAAGGACAGGCCCCGGAACCAGCGGTTCGGCATGCTTGCCCAACATGCCACAAATCATTTGCGTCTGGCACAGCTCTTGCGGCTCATCAGACCTTGCAACACGGCACTACCGCTTCGGTTCGTGCGTGGATGCCAGATCCTTTGGTGTGTGGTGCTTGTCTAAAACGGTTCGGTGCCACGCAGAAATTGCGTCAGCATCTCCAATACGCACGTGGACGATGCCTTCGGTTCCTGCAGACCGTTTGGTGGCCGATGACCCAGGCAGAGATTGATGCAGTTGAAACCGTTGCGATGAAGCATGATCGAGCCCAATACAGGGCTCCAGCTCTTGTGACGTTTGGACCATCTTTGCCTACCCTTGATCAATGGCAGAGTGTGGCTCCACTTCGCCGCTGGCCTACTGCACCTCAGGTTGCTCCCACTCAGCCCGCTTTGACCCTGGGGGATTGCATGGATTGGTATTTCCAGGATGAGGACTCCTTCGTTTCCTTTGTGGGCAACGTTTCGGCCGATGTCTCCGTTCTTCAGACTTTTCGTGATTCTGTGGAGGATTTACCTGTTGATTGTCGAGTGCTTTCACATTCTCGCAAAGTACAAGAGCTTCTTGCCTTCTTGGGCCTCCCAGTTGGTGATTTGGATTCATCTGTCAGGGCTCCTGTGACACCTGTTGTGCATGCTGGTGTGAGGTCTTCAGCGACGGTCCTGGTTGTGTGCGATGACGATGTGGTACCTTCTTTGGACAGTGCGTTGGTTGAGATTTCCAGACAGTATCAGTTTGCTTTCCACCCGCTGGTGATTACGTCTGGGTCATTACGACTTTCGGAGGGACAGAAGCTTCAGGATGCATGTGCTGCTTGGATTGCATCGATGCAGGAAGGTGGTATCCTTGGAGTGGTTGGCCTCTTCACATCTGCTACTTGGACGGGGACCCGGAGGTGCCTCTTTCGTACCCCTCTGGAACCATGGGGAGTCGGGACGCTGACTTCTGGTCGTTCTCACCAAGTTCGCAGTGATAATGCTCTGGTGTGTGCATGGATTTTGCTCGCGAAAGAGGCTGCACGCTGCGGATTGCCGCAGGCGATCCTGTCGTGGGCCGGAGGACAGCGTGAAGGACATCTTCCTGGTGTGTGGCATTTTCCTCCATTGTACCACCTGTTGCGGCAGAGGACATGGACGACATCTCGCATGACATTGGTCGAGGGCGTTGCTGCGAAGATGTGCGACTTTCAAGTCTTGTCAGATGGCTTGGATGCGGTGGACGTTTGTTGGCATGTGGCGAACTCGAGGTTAGCTGCTCCGACTCTCAGATCTGGCCAGTCTGATCAGGCTTTGAGTACAGTTACGTGCACGCTGTGGCATGCCTTTTGTCAAGCTGCCATTGCTCGTGCCGTTCCCTCTTTTTCGACATCAGACGTGTAAGGCGAGTACATTGACTTGGAAGGGCCTACGTCATTTTGATGTCCTGAATTCACTGTGCTAGGTGTGTAGGCCGTGATGACCCGACCGCACTGAAAGAAAAGCTTGAAACCACCAACCCGCAGTTTCTTAAACTTGTCAACCGTCAACTATGGTCATTGAAGACCACGCTGTTGGTTCGTTCAGTTGGGTCCATGGTGGCACCTTGGGATTCGCCTCTTGAAAAACAGTTGATGTTTGAAAGTGTTGGGCACCTCCCATCCAGGCCTCTCTTTGTGCTCTACTTTGCTTTGCAATGTTTGCTCCTTGTAGATGCTGCGTTCATGCAGCTGATTCGCGAAAATCATCGCCTTTCGGCGGGTCTTGTTTCTGAATTGTAAGTTCCAGTGGAAAACGCTTCATTCTACGCACATTTTCTAGCTGTGACACAAGTGTTGTACCAGACTGTAAAAGAGTATCCCACAAGAGGATTCTACAAAAAAGAGCGCTGTACGGGAAGAGTGTTGAAGAGCGTAGGGGTTCTTTCCTACGAAGGGTTGTGCAAGAGCGTACACCGGAGCCTCATAGAAGGAGTGTGTCACAGACCTGTCGCTACAACTAGAGTGTTGTACAAAGTATATATCGTCTGAGAATTTCCCGGACAGCGTGTTTTCCAAGAGTGTCAGTGCATTACACAATTCCAGGAAGAGTGCTTCACAGCGGTGTTTTACAATAGTATGTTGCCAGATTTTCCCGCAATCAATAGCTTGTCTTCAGTTTTTTGCAGAAATGTGTGACAAGAGTGACTTCCAAGAATGAAATAGAATGTAATACATTGGGGCCCGGTGTTCTACAAGAGGGTCCTAGGCGAGAGTTTTGGCCAAGACTGTGTGACCAGAGTGGCTTACAAGACTTTCTTGCAAGATTGTCCTACAAGAAATTCCAAGAAGACTCCTGTGTGACAAGAGAGTTTTTGTCCCTTTTCAGACTTTCAATCACGTGAGATTGAAACATCAATGTTTCATACCTCAGCCTGTCTTCCACTGTTTCCCAGAAGAGTTTGAGTGGCAGCCGAGTCCCAACGTGACCTGCTGCCCTGAGAATTTGGATGTACGATGATGTACCATGATGTGCCACTTGTGATGCAGCAACATCTCATGCATTCATTGGTCTCGGAGGTATCTGCTTGTGATCTAGTGACTAAGAGTCTCAAGTTCCAAGTGCCGTAGGATCCTGACTTGTGGTTTCAAACATTCTTTGTTTTCCCTTAATTAGAAACAAATGCTTAGATGACGAATATTTTTCATGACTGGTTGGTTCAACCACCAACCAAATAAGATCCTTGTGACTGCTCCTTTTTCATCCAGGGCTCGCCATTTCCCCTGCCTGGAGTCGGCGGAAAGCCCGTTCTCGACAGGACTGAGCAGAAGGATCTCCTTACACAGGCCAGGAAGTCATGACGAACATGGATGTAACAAAAATTTGTTGGTAGATTGCTGCTGGTAAAATGAAACCATCAATAATGGGGGTAAATAACCAACAAAACTATAGGGAAAACAATGGTTCATGGTTTTGACCCACAACCATTGCTGCTGGTACAATGAAACCATTGGGTAAAACATCTATCAAATATACTGTGATAGAAATAATGACGGGTGGTATATAGATTTATTGGATAGAACATATATACTGATCATAGAAATGATGATGTTGCTTCTCGCGGCAATGATAAATACAATGGTTCATACCATTTGCACAGCGATGCCTCTATTGGGTAAAATGATTCAGCTGGACCATGCTGGGCCTATCGTAATCCAGCTGCGAATCCCGCACCATGGGATCCAGGGACCTCTCCTCTTGCGTTTTCGACTCGGAGAATTTCAAAACACACGGGGTGAGATGAATTGCCGGAACGCGTGACTTCAGATTTTCCCGGGAGGATCTGTTTTAGTTGGAGGGAATTGGAGTATCCAAGACTACAGTAACTATTTAAGATTCACTAAAACATGTGGAAAAAGCACTACATTGCGACTGCAGGGGTTTTATCAGTAAAGGTAGTCATGACACCAATGTTGCGGCAACAAACCAACGGAGGTACAGATATGCCTGCAGGTTTTTTTTTCTGAAGCCATAGGGGTACCCCAAAAATGGTTGGCTTATTGCTATAAATGGTTCACTGTAGGATGATATGGGGGTACCCCTATTTTGAGAAACTACCACATTCACAAGTGCCGATTTTCAACCTGAAGCAACTATTCATATACAGTGTATACATCCGCGTACAAATAGTGTAAAGATAATGCTACTTAGATACATGATGTGTATATGATTACTGGCTGTTCACAGCCAATAACCAGTTACTAGACGAGTTGTTACGATGTTCACCTACCCATGCTGTCAGTACTGTGGGCTGCCCCTACCGAACTTCCTGTAGTAGGGAAGCATGCTCATTTTGACCATGACCATCATTGTCATCATATTCATCATTGTTCTTAAACAACTATTTGGTGCATGTTCAATATGGTACATCTTTGCAAAAGTGGCTACCCTATAAATACCCGAACTTTTGCCTGCATCACCTGTTGTTTTAGCCTGGCAGGCTTGCAGCACATCCTGCAGCATATCCTTTGCACCTCAAGGGGATGATGTAAACCAGGTTGTTACAAAATAGATTTGGAATGCAATGAACAAATGGGGAATGGGTGGGGAAAATTTGGAATGTTTGGGGAAATTTTGGGGAATGGATGGGGAATGGATGGTGAATTGTTGGTGAATCTAGGGGAATTAATGGGTAGTGGCATCAATACCCATGAAATCACTCCAGAATCCCTAGGGAATCCCTGAGAATCCTTGGGGAATCATGGCCATTACCACCAAAATAGCAGCAACACACCACAAAAAGGTTTACCTGATGTTGTGTTGAGATGTCAAACGACTGAATGATAGCCTTGTTTGTGATTGATTGCATTTATGCATGAAATTGTGGCAGGGATCCTTAAGAGAATCTTAGGGGAACCTTAGGGGAAGCTTAGGGGAACCTGAGGAGAATCTTAGGGGAACCTTAGGGAATCTTAGGTGAATGTTTGGGGATTTTAAGGGGGTTCTTTGGACTACCTTGGACTACCCTCTTAGCCAAAGAAGCACCATAATAAAAACGTACCAAATAGGTAAATTTGAATTGTCACGGGGTGTGACATGGACACGCAAAAGGCATCATGTATTTTCGCTATGCATGCGCATGTACATGCACACCCCCAAGTCTCAAGGAATCAGTCTAAGAATCTGGCTGTCACATCACTGCCCACCAGTCCACTAGGTGCTGTTGCCACTCTACAAGCTGGACTTCTTGCAATGTTTCCATCCTCAACTCAAGGACCTCTTGATCGCTGTCATCACTGAGTCATCACTGGTTCCTTGTTAACTTGTGACCTGGACATGTTGAGAATTTGGAGATGTGTTGGAGCCACCTTCCAAGCTGTGTTCTTGTAGCGGTTTATTTTGCTCCTTTTGGTGTTGTCCTTTGTTCATGTTTTCGCTCCTAGTTGCTGTTGCAATTTCAAGTAACAACTCAGTACCAATATTGATAGTGACATTTGTTGTTGTAATAGTACCGGCAGTGCTTGTTATAGTAAGTGCTGTCATTGCAACAAAAGTAGCAGACAATCGAAGTGGGCAGTGCCAGTAGCAGGAGTAGTACGAGTAATAGTAGTAGTAGTAGTAGTAGTAGTAGTAGTAGTAGTAGTAGTAGTAGTAGTAGTAGTAGTAGTAGTAGTAGAAGTCGTCGTCGTTGTCGTCGTCGTCGTGGCGGTGGTGGTGGTAGTGGCAGTGGGAGGGCTTGTTGGCAATGATCTTCCCGTGCAAGACTGCACGCACCGCTTGGTGTCTCGCAGTCAGGACGTGATTCGCTTGTTCTGCAAGAAGGACAACTCACAGATCAAGCCGGTGGTCGGAGTCTGAGCGCGCCCACGAACTGGACGGAGTGGTTGGCAAACCTCGGCGATGTTGTGGCTTGATGCGACTGCTTGCCTCGTTCAGAAACTCCAATTATATTAATAGCATAGATAATCTATCTATTTAATATACCTATTTATATTTATTCTATGGTCTATATCCTCCAGTAGATACCCCATGACTATCCATGACCACAGGTTTACATCAAAGAGTTGCTTAGGGGAGATAGAGATGTCTTGGTCGCGGCGCTGGCATGTGCTTCAAAGGCACACCTCGTATCAATTTGCCCTTTGCTAATCACATTGCAGTTTAGCAAGTGGCAAACTCATTGACAAACATCTACAAACTTAAGATTTATGTCCTTGCTTTTTCCCCAACCTTCCCCAGAGGTATTTGTTTGACCTGCAAGGCCAATGGTTTTTGTTCGATCTCCCCAGGAGATGTTTTTCCACGGGATTTGTTGTTTGATCCGGGAATATTGCTTTTGGATTCTCCGATAAGACTTGATTCAATCTCGACGGAATATGATTTTAGATCCCCAGGACCCTTCGTCAGTGATCTTCGTCAGTGATATCATCCTTTTTTGAGGTTCTCAACGTTTGTGACTTGAACGTGGCAATTTCGCAACCAAGGGAGGAACCCCCAGCACCCCCCCAAGGTTCAAGCACTTTTGCGCTACTGGCCGCAGTGCGCAAGCTCAAAGTCAGGCTCTCAGATGAGCATTCCAGTATCCTGTCCTGAGGATGCTACTTTCATCAACTTACGGTAAGATGCTGTTGATTTTGACATACAGTATCTATAAGACTTTTTTATCGTTTCAATTTATTCGTATGATTACCATTGTCATGGTTTGTTGATATTGTTGCTAGTTTGCATTTTTGGAAAATGATCATATGCCCACATAAAAGCAGGCACGCATATCACATTTGCTGTCTAATGCAGCCTTTGTCACAAGCAATTTTTACAGAGCGCTGGGTGTGGCAGGAATAAGAGCTCCAAGTGACAGGTGCTTCAGAGCAACCCCGGCTATGGACACACGTCTCCCCAGAAGGTACAACGCAATGGAACATGAAGCCATATGAAGCTGTTGAAGCTATATTATATGAAGTATATATATATATATATATGAACATGAGAAGCTTTTGAAGCTTTTAAAACTTTCCGCAAAGAAAGTTGTCGGATTTTGGCCATCAAGGATCTAAAGGCCCTACCAATGCTGTTGACCCACACCCCAAATGACGGAGGAATCCCGGTTCTCTCCGTGCGTGAGCAAGTGAAACTCGCCAGTGAAAACTAGGAATCCATGTTGTTGTGATCCTTGTAGATGTTTCATTCTTTTGTGCCATTCCACAGATTTCTATCAATTATTTTTGCCGCCAGTGACGAGGCAAAGCATTTTCTTGAGCGAGCTGGAAGATATGATCCACATGATGCCAGCGGCGGACTTCAAATCTGTCGCTGTCACAGATCCCAGTTGCAGGGCCGGGACCGACATGACATGCATAGCATTGTACACACATCCTATCCTCATCTATCCTACCTACATAGATGCAGCAATTAAACATGTAGTTTAATCCTCGAACATGTAGTTGATTTACATGTATGATATCCATCATGGATTTGTGTAGCCCAGAAATGCTTGCACACGTAGGACAACGAATGAAGGCACTGCATCACATCTCACCTCAGTCCACACTATACATCAGGTTATCCTCAAAGTTCCTTTGAGGACTTCTGGAAATCATGGGTGGATTTTCTCAAATGATGTTGCTCTGAATTAATCGATGTGTATCCCTCAACGATAAGGTTGGGATGTATATAGCTGTGGTTAAAGCACTGTGCATTTTGTAAGTATCCACAGCGCGTTCAACACGTTGGTTTTTTTTGGTATGGTATTGATCTGGGTAATTCCAGTTCACATCCCAATGACCGTTGACTTCCCAGCTGCGCTTTTGCTTGTTCTTTACTAATAGCATTTGCTAGAAACAAACAAACAAATCCGCCTAGTAAATGAGCCTAGTCACTGGGAGTCAACCTACAAATGGCAGCTATATAGTTTATGGTAGCTTGTTCAAAGTTTAAACTGGATACTGTTTTTAATGCTTCGCTACTTGGATCGTCTTTTGCTAGAAAATGGGAGTACCACCACCTACGAACATCTTAGGATGATCATGGATCCGATTTGCGCAGGCAAAGATACGATAAAACGGATTCGGCAACAGCTAAAAATCGGTGGATTAGCGCAAGCCATCGGCATCAACTGCTTGGAGCGATCGATCGTTGGGCAACTTGGGATTCGTCCAGCTTGTCATGCAGAACAATTGATGGTAGGATTGATGATGGTTTGGATCAATGATGGTTCATGATGGTTCATGATAGGAGCAATGATAGATGAATTGATGGAAAAAACGGTAGCGTCTATTCATAGAGGGAGTTCAGGCAACAGGTATGTTCAAACATCACGGATACATAGCCACATGAGTTTCGGTGTGTACACATGCTGATTGTCACAATATAGCAATGGTAAATTATTTAACGAACGCGCCCCTTTCGAGCCGCGCAAGGTGGCCGAATCGAACTGAATTTGATGCGTGACCAAGACGCCTGGTTCTAATGAAATGATTTGATGCTGATGGAGTTCTCTGTGAAACAATGGACAAACTTCCCCATCAAGCCTGATATAGCTGGCCTTGAGAGAATCCTGATAGCTTCAATCTGTGAAGCATTCTATCCATTGCTGAGGTCCCGGCAGAATGGAAAAAGCCACCTCTGTATTTTGCACAGCAGTACTCTTCATTCACATTCAAAATCACCGTGAAACATCGTCTTAAATGATGGATGGGGTTTCACCCATATATTTTTCAGTGTGAATCAATATGAAACGCAACTTTCTGACATCTTTGCTGATCACAATTAAACAATTGATTTCCCAACGTGAGCCTAGCACTGAGATATCCCACACTGCGCAGCGCTTAAAAATGGGCATCCCAAACTTCCAGTGAACGCACCCACATCTGTGCCCGCCAGGGCCCTTGTGCTCAGCGGATTTCAAGTTGCTGTGCTTCAAATCATTCAGAGGCTGGACAGGTGGCCCTGGATTCATATAACATCAACAAACCAGTATTGAACACATTTGTTGTTCTTGCTTGTTCTTGGTATGATTGACCATTTGCGGTCATACATGTGGGTGGGTATATGAATTGGTGGCTGTGGTTTTTGTATCAAGGGTACTCAACCGTTGACAATTTCGATCAAGCTGCAGGCACCCAGACCTTCAAATGTTTGGTTTTAAGCTTGCAGGTGAAGCTATTGAGGTATTCCAAGTTTGTGCCTGACCCAAGTAAGGTATTGAAGTCAAACCCATGGGTTTACCGTTTGTGGTCGCATGATTTCAAGTTGTGAGGTTTCTTGAGGGATCTCGGCCTATTCTGGTGGGTGGGAACAAGGTTTGTAACATCCTGATATGTTCTTTAGGTATACTCACGAAGGATTTGTCATTTTCAACCCTGACATTTGTGTTGGGGCCTACAAGCTCATGCACCGTTCCGTTTTGCCGATGTTTTGTCGACCAGTGAAGCTAAAGTAACTAACTCGTGTTAAGGAATGAAAAACATGTTGCGATGACATGCACTTATATAGATGTTGTTTTCTTTACAGGTGGGCTTGCTTCTTCACTTTCAATTTTTTCCCCACGCAAAAAGGTTGATGGTTACTCTTGCCATTCCATTTGCAATCCAGACCAGTGAATGGCATGAGGATCTCTTTTTGGGTCACCATCGGTGCAAGTGCAAGTTGTATTCAAACTGCGTGGCTCGAAGGCACACTTCCAACTTGTGATCCACTTGTACTCCGAAGGGCTTGTACAGGTTTTGTTCTTCTCGACCCTCCCAAAAGATAATGAAACAAAATGAAACCATTGTTTAAAATTGTTTCCCACTTTTATCATTCTCAAGGCGTACCAAGATGTACCAAGATGTACCAAGATGTACCAAGATGTACCAAGATGTACCAAGATGTACCAAGTAGAAGCCAATCGTTTGAAGATTGTTTCCTATTCTCAAGCAGTACCTACTAACTCCCGCACTGTTTTTCAAGAGGAGCTCCACCATGGTGTACCTGCGGGTTGGTTCATTGCCCAGGCATCAAACATCGCCGCCAAAGGATGCCAATGAACTTGTGCTTAAGCCCCACAGGGGCACATCAAAACGTGTGTGTGTGTGTGTGTACTTCTTCTGCATTTTGGAGTTGGTTGCAGGTAGCTGAGAAGGCCTTGGGCATTTGGAGTCGGAAGCTGAGAGGTCGACCGAAGGTGTAGCTATGGCATGCGACAAGAGAGCCTTCAACTTTCTGGTGGTGATTGCTGTGGTTGCTGTGGTTGTGGCTTGCAGTGGTTGTTGTCGTCGTTGTGGTAACACGTTCTTGAACCTACAGCTATTCTTGAAAGGTATCCTGTCCAAGTGTGAAAATTGTTGGAACTGTTGGACAGGCTTTCGGCTTTGGTGAAACGAATCGCAACATGGGGTGCAGAACCTCCAAAGGCATCCAAAGGCCAATTTAGCCATGCGGGCAAATATTCCATACATGGAGCTTTTTGTTCTGGCACTTATTCATGTCACGCAGCATTTTAGCGTAAAGCTGGCAATTTTGACTGTCACGGCGTTGGCTCCATGACTGTTTCCCAGCATGGGTGCTCATTGAAAATTGCAAACTCATCAGCAGTCTGTTCAAAAATGGATCCTCAAAAAAATGGTGGATCTGCTCAAACGGTGAAACGAGGCAGTCACCATCTGTATTGGACATCATGATCCGTAAACCGATTTATTCTTGAATTACATAATGTGGGTGGCCATACAAGAACTGACTAAGTATTAGCCGGCCATTGTCAAGCCAAGATGCGCCATCGACCAGTATTTGGCAATGTGTTGCCTTTGTCAGCATTTATCAACCATATTCAACCATCAGCCATTAATTATGAACCACGTTATTATACAATTAGCCATTATGAGTTATGAGCCATATCATTGCCATGAATTAGCTGCCACCATTATTCATCATTGATGGTCATCAGTAGCAGCTGGTGCGGGCTTGACTCCGGCTGAGGACATCAACCTACGGTTCGCTCCACTGTGCAGAATTGCCGCTCGCAAAAAAGACTTCGGTTCACCAGGAAACCAGCTGGATTCTATCATTGTTGTAACTGGGGTTGGTTACCGTTGGTTTCTATATAGAATGGCAACTGGTAACTGGAAGCATAGGCAGCATAGGGTCGGTTCTGGGCGGCTTGAAGCGAGCCCCATGGATTTACCACCAGACCCTCCGCGTCGCCATGCTTGGAAAGAGCCCTTGGAACGCCCTGGTTGCCAGCGGTTGAACTGGTTCACTTGGGGGGCGGGTGCTTATCCATTGCAGTGATGATCCCATGTTCAGCTTTAGGAGTCAGCTTCCACAGGTTTTCGCTATGTGTTGATCCCGTGGAAGTGCCTCAGGTCGAGATGATCTTCCAGTGATTGTCAGCCGCTTGTACGCCAACATCACTCAGGAGAGGGTGAACGTTGCGCATCTTTGCCGAGCTGGGTGAGATCAAACCACTGTGGAAACCACACAGGGATCCAGATCATGAAACCATGGTTGGGTACAGGAACATCCTCCCTCCAAGGGTGCACACTGCTGGATGGTCACAAGAGGCTTGAGCCAAAACTTTGCTTGCTGGTTGTGCTGCTGTCATTCTATTCTGACCGCGATCCTGCCCAGACATGGATAAAGATGCCGTTAGCGGCTTCAATCGGGAACAAAGCCGTATCTTCAGAACAACAGCAGTGGCATTGGGACCAAAGTACTAAACTTTGGGGACCGCAGAAATGGATGGTTTCTGACTAGAAATGGTTCCTATGGAATTATTCGGGGGGTCACCTATTTTGAGACACACCCATTTGGGATACTGTAAATCACCACAATACTATTACCAAATGATTGTAGTATTGCAGTATTGCAGTGATACTACTATTACTACTGTACAATTTGGAACTATATTCAATTGGTAGTAGTGATACTACTATTATAATCGAAATACTACTATCATTACTATCACTCCTACGATGATTACTACTACGTACTATTACTACTCCTTACTATTGCTACTCCTAGTGGTACTGGTATACTATTGCAATCTATTGCTACTCCTAGTACCAGTACCACTAAGAGTAGCATACTAGTGGCAATACTCCTAGTGGTACTGGTACTAGTTACTATTATTACTATTACTACTATTGCTCACTACTATTGCTACTCACAACTCCCAACTCCGCCAGTGATGCAGTTGCCAGGCTTGGGGCCCCAATGCTGGAAACTCAGAGACCCACTGGATCAGCGGGCGAGATCGCGCCCGTGGCATGGGCTGATCTGGGTATAGCTAGGGGTTACCCCCAGTTATAGTAATTAACCAAGCATTTTTAATGGGAAATAAACCAGGGTTATCCTTTATATCAGTCGTTCATGTAGTAATAAACCCAGATTTGTTTGGCAAAGCCCATTTTTGAAAAACACCATTTAATGGCTGGGAGTCATGGTGGGTGATTTTCTGGCTGATGGTTGCTCACAATTCTTGGTCATGAGGAAATTTACCCAGCCACAACCAACCAGGATACCACTACCCAACAAATGGCGCTCGGGCCAAACTCAAAATTCTCATTTTTTTCCCGAGAGCGCCTGCGAAGGGTTCTTCGTAAAAGATCAGCTGTATATCAACATCTGTATATCATCACATCAGCATCATCAACATCTGTACATCATCACAACATCAGCATCATCAACATCTGCAGATCTCCACAACCTCACATCTGCAGATCTCCACACCCTCACATCTGCAGATCTAGATCTTCACACCCTCACATCTGCAGATCTAGATCTTCACACCCTCACATCTGCAGATCTAGATCTTCACAACTCACATCTGCAGATCTAGATCTTCACACCCTCACATCTGCAGATCTAGATCTTCACACCCTCACATCTGCAGATCTAGATCTTCACAACTCACATCTGCAGATCTAGATCTTCACACCCTCACATCTGCAGATCTAGATCTTCACACCCT